>JMFS01024258.1:0-13689 GCA_000699545.1 Podiceps cristatus | reverse complement strand
ATTGACTCCAAGATTCCCTAAACGCAACATAGCTACAAAGGAAAATGGGAACCTGTTCTTGCAATCAAAACCCCACATCCCCTTTTCTCTAAACCAGCCTCTTGGTTCCCAGATGCACCCCACATTAGGTTAACAAAAATTCACTGTTTGGAAGGACTTCATGTGGCACAACCACAGATCAGATAGGCATGTTACCAATGGTCACAGATGAGGGGGAGACTCAAATCTGATGAGACGCAGTTCAACCTGGCACTAATTTGCCAGGCTGCTAGTCTTCCCAGGCATATCCTACTCACTCAGCATGGGGAGAGAGAGAACGGAATTACTTCCTTAAACAGTTAAATAGCTTTCAAACTGATTTCTAAATTTGAATTGTCACTCTGAGGTAAACTGGAATAGTATAGTACGCTATTCTCACTCAGCAGCACGCTCTGAATTTTTCAACACAAGTACTGGGTTCCTCTCTGGCCTGGTGGCAGAAGCCCCACTAACTACACTGGATTAGGGCTGTCCTTTTTAGCTAACAAGGTCAGTAATTATAGAACCAAACCCATACCATAATATGAAGGCATAATTCCTCCAAAGGCACACGCAATATTTCTGGAACAGAATATTCCATGAAACTTTCAAACCTGCAACATCATAAAAACATAAGAATCACAGATACTCAAATTAATCTTTGAACTCAATTTACAAGCTCAGGTTTCACATGCTCATTCTTTGCAGATCTTTTGAGAGGCAAGGGAAGGGAGTAGCACGTTTTAAACACATGGGTAAACTGTTCATTCTTTGAACTAAGGCATGTGTGGTAGTGTGGAAAGAGTTTTAGTGAAAGAGAGGAAAAGGCAGCAAGACCCCATTTTTCAAAACAAATCCTTAAAATGCATACCTATCAACAGAGTCTTGCATGTGGCTAAAATGCACACTTCATTGGTTATTTCAGAATACTTTTAGCTTAAGTTGCTTCAGACTTTCAGGTAAGTAGGAAAAAGGTTATTCCACTGCAGTAACAGAAGCTAATTCTGCAGTGCTATATAATTTGATATTTTCCCTGTCTCTTATCCATAGATACCACTTCAGAAACCTAGAGATTGTCTGATGAAAAAATCAAAGTTCAGGAGGTAAGGTTTGTGTATATTTGATGTAGGGCAGTAGATGTTGTTAAAAACTAATTTTCTACAATTCCTTGGTGCTGCACTTTTCCTTTATATTTTTTTTTCAAAACACATTACAGAGACACTAAGAATAAAATTAACCTTTTTGAAAATCATGAAACAAAATGACTATTGTAACACCTCATTCATATGATATTAAAATTCTGTTCTTTCACAGTTAAGTCTTTCTAGTTTACAATAATTAAAGTGAATTTCAACAAGACCTCTTGTTTTGGACAGAAAAAAAGTCAGATATATTTATGTGATTTATAAAATCTTGCTAACTAAGTTTACAGTACCTGTCTCTTGTGTACATTCGGAAGCAGAATCCATCCCTAACACGTCCAGCTCTTCCTTGTCGCTGCAGAGCACTAGCTTTACTAACAAAGGTCTCCTCCAGGGAACTCATCTGACTGCTTTCGTGATACCTTAAAAATTGTAAAGCAAGTGACCATTCAGCTTTTAGAATTAAAATTTTGATGTATACTTAATATTAATATTAAGCATATTAATAACATTAATAGCATATTAATAACATATTTAAATATATTTATTTGAAAATATTGTATTTAGTTTTGAAAACTAAGCTTCCCTTGGGGAAACTGTTCATCACAGAACTTTGAATACAACTCACTAATGGAAGTGTAAAAATTGGAAAATTAAAGAGCTATTGTATTATTTCATCTCCCTGGCAATTCAGAATTGTTCTAACATGTTCTCTATGGCTTTTTACATTTAAAATGGACAAAGATAACTTCTAACAACTGAGGTACTATAAAAAGGATCTACTTTATTTTTAAAACAGTACTTAATCATGATTCTCCATATCTATGAACAACTGCCCTTGTTCTTCACGCCATTTGAAAATCCAGATTCATCACAGACTTGTACCTAAACTGCTCAATAGACTCAGCACATTTTTTTTTGTACAGAACTGTAGTTTAATAAGGATACTACAAAATTCTTATAGTACTAACCTCCAAATATTTACAGTAATTACAGCATGATTGACGAAAATCAAACTCACCTATTTTCTTTTGTTCTCCCAGTATCAATTACAAAGACAACATCTGGTATTGTAATACCTGTCTCTGCTATATTGGTTGCCAAAACAATCTGAAAAGAAGTAACATAAAAGAATTGACTTAACAGTTTTTATCCTTTTAATCGATATTATAGAATAAGCTTGGTTAAAGTTTTTTACCCACAGATGTTTCCTTGAATAATCTGACAAAGCATTAAAAGCTACACAACTTGGAAAATGGTTTAGTCTTCCCCATCACCAAGGAATCAAAGTGAAGAGAGAATTTTGCATTCATTTTCTGTTCTATAATCCATCAAAATTACCAGCTAGTACCTGCCAAAATTGTTCAACTTTTAATTGAATATTTTGGCAGTAAGCAAACCACTGTTTTCCTAGATAAAAGCTACAGTTACTGGTTAACAACAGTTAAAATACAGGAAAGCAACAATTAAAGAAGCTCTTAGAAAAGTATTAAGTTTAAAAATTTGTCTGATTACTGTCAAAGGTTTTCACAGCATGCTAGCCCCTCTCTGTCACAGAACACCAAATTAGATGAATTGTGAGAAAATTCCAGGAACATTGTTGTGTAATTCCATATGATTTGATTTTAAAACAACTCAGAGTTACACCCACAGAAAGTTTCTCCTTTCAGTGGTGAACTTTGCCTTCCTAAATATATCATACCTTTCTAATACCAAGAGGAGGTATTGTAAATGCAGCTGCTTGATCTTGAGTCGAAAGAACAGAATGCAAAGCTATCAACCTGTGCCTAGAACAAGAAACTACATTAATCAACAAACACTTATCAAATTAAGATACAGTAAAAAAATGAGACCAGAATGATGACAACAGTCTGGATAAAGAAACTAGAATGGACACTTGAAAGAGGAAACCTTTGGATGATTTGGTATGGAAGTCTGCTTCAGTGTTTTATTACAGTATCAAGAAAGGATAACACCATTAGTTCATAGGGCTGTTCTCTATTTGTTAATAATGCAGGAAAAAACATACTGCTGCAGAACTCCAAGTTAATTTACATTAATAGCCTAGCGAAAAAGAGAACTAGGTGCCCATGAACCCAAGTTCTTTACATTGTGCTTCCAAGACAAGGACCATTACTTTGCACAGAACTATAAATGCATGTAACTTTCAGCTTAAGCAATAAAGGCCCTCAGAGATGAGACAGCCACAGAAATTTGTACTTTCCTTCTCTTCTAGGCCTTGACATCTCAGTCCAACTATGAAGCTTTAGAATTTGTCTGCAAATGTTCTTTTTATGCCGTTGTGTTGTTAACTTAGTTAACCACAAAATAAATTCAAAAACTATCTGTCACTACAACCCTATGCCCTTTCTCTTGGTAATTACTGTCTCTAGATCTCTTCTCGGGAAGCAGTCACTTCCACGGAAACAGTAAGCCACAGAAAGCTATATCCTAGATATGACAGCTTCCACACCATAAGAAGTGGAACAGAAGTTGCCAAGTGCTTAAGTAAGTCTGTTGCAAAATACATTGGGAAAAAAAAAAAAGTTATTACTGTACCATTGCTAAGCATCTGTCATTTTTGCTTGTATCATTTTTAGATTATAAAAGTACGTTTGCAGCACAAACAGCTCAGAGGTATAACTCTCTGTTTCCCTTTTCAAGAATAGCAGACCTTAAAACCCAACATATTGTTACATTACTAACTTTATAGAAAATATCCACATTACCTGTCACGCAAGTTAAATCTTCTGTCAGTTGAAATGAGATCATACAGCTGTTGGATATGGGCAAGGCCTGGTAAAAAGATCAGCACAGCACCCTCAATGTTCTTGAACTGGGGACTTCTATCTGAAAAGTTATGGTAAGGCAGATAGTTAAACATGTATTTGCAAAACCAGTTTCCCTTAAGAACAGGAACTAATTCTGGGCTCTGCAGTAAACGCTTTTTAGGATGTTTCATGTCAGAATGAAGTACTTTGTTATCAGTAGAAAGTACTGGAAAATAAGGCCAAAAAACAGCCCCAAGTATATAAACTACTTAAGTACCTAAGTATGCAAGCAGCTCCAAAATAAGTTCAAGGTTGATCTTGTAAGGGTTCATATAGAAGATAGCCTGCTGTGTTCGACTGCTATACTTCGCATAGTAAGGAGCCAAATCAATACCAGATCCAGACTGGATTGGGACATGCTCCTAAAAAAGAAAGGCAGGAAAAAAATAATATTCTCAGCGTTTTAGAAGAAGGTAAGAGAGCAGAAGGTCAATTTGTCATTCACTTAATTTATGTTTCTTAAAACAGAGATTGAGACAGAAGACATTTAGTTGTCTAACCTCCCTCCAAAATCGTTGAGAGTTAAAGTGAAACACAGCCACCTACATAACCTGTGCATAGGTATCTACTACTGTTAAAGGACATCCTAGATTAAAAAAAAAAAAAAAAAAGGAGTAAAAATTAAAGTCTGTGCAAGCAGTACTATAATTTTTGTTGTATAAATAAAGCAGTTCCCAGGTCCATATCTGGCATCCAACTGGTATCGATTCAAAATGGGATAAAAGCAGGTGGCTACTCTTCTTTCAAAACTCCTATTTTAGGGTATAAGAAACCAGTCTCTCCTTTCTCCTCTCCCTCATCTCACCCTTCTCAACTAATGGTTGCAACAGAAGATAAGGGTGAATTAGACGGCAACCGCTGCAGTGTTTTGGAGGAGGAGGAAAGGGGGAAGAAGGGAGAGTTAACAGAACATACAGACATTTAAACTGTTTCTGAACATCTTACAGGTACATACTTAGCGTAAGGCTTCTATGTTAAGTGGTACTATTGTAAATTATTTAGTTGTTAAGCAATGCATTTAAAGAAGCTTGCCACCACATATTCTGCTGTACCGATGGCTCCACAGAAATAAACTACAAAGATGGAGAAGCACTCAGGAGAGCACTTGGGCTTCAACTAAAGCATGCTGTTGTGATGTATGGGGTAACTACCACTCTGGGGAATGAAAGGGAAAAACCAAATCAGCAAAGCCCATGAAAGTGTATTTTTCAACATACGCATTACTGTTTGATCACACCAAGGTAAATGGTCATGCAGAGACTTCAAGAGAACAAGTGACAGCAGATATGTATCTACTCAGAATACATATAGCCCGGATGAACAGCCTAAGTTGCCTAAAGAGAGATGGCATTCATATACTCTTCCTTTCAAGAATTCTGATCCAAAAGCAGCTCACTGCAGAGTACCTACAGGATTAACTACACGCAGCCTGTTAAACCAAAAAGCTCTACAGAATAATCTCATTTGGCATGCCAAGCTGGAGGATCATGGGAATTTTTCAGCTAAGAAGGATATGGTCTCACCTATTCTGGTCTTAGGTTCACTACCTACATAAAAGTGCAACGTTAACAAATATTTGGTTAATATGTATTTCCACTGCAGGAGTGCTACTGTGTCTCTCTTTTATCAACTGAAAGAATATTATACAATCTCATCACATTTAATAAGAGGAACTAAAATGATTTAAAAACAAAAAAAAAATCTAATTTTCCAAGCCAAAACTAGAAATGCCTATTTTACCTGATATTTTGTAGTGCCTCCTGCTTTGCTAGTAACATTTATGTTTACTTCTTCCTCCTCCTCCAAGAACTTCTGACAATATTCTGAGTCTTTCTCCAGAACATAGCCAGTTGCTTCAATTACATCTTCAACATGGAAAATCTTCAGTGAAAATTCATAGAAGAAATACAAGGCATGTCAAAACCTAATCAGCACCTTTTTCGTTTTTTGAAGCTTACGTACAAAGCTGAAGAGGGCATGCCCTTCTCTTTTAATGTTGTAATAAATCTTGCAAATTTCAACTTAATCTCTCTTACATTTTTTGAAAATCTAAACTTAGAGGTGCTATGAGTGTGTTAATGGGCCTCTTCAGATGATCACTAGCATTATTTTCACCATAGCCTACATAATATGCATGAGAAACATGCATATTATGCATGTTTCAGCCTGTTTTCAGCCAGGACAGAGCTAGTTTTGTGTTCAGCAGCTCCTGTGGTTTAGATTCAGTGTGTGAAAAGTGGTGATAGTGCACTGCTGTTGTTCACTGCTGCTGAATGATCAAAGACGTTTTGCAGGTTTTGCTAATGTGCAGGTGCAAACACTTGGCAGGGGCACAGCCAGAATAGTTGATCTAAACTGGCCAAAGAGAGTCTTCCATGCCATAGACGGCATGGCCGGTGTAAGTGAGGGTCAGCCATTGCCCCTCTTCTCTGGTTCCCTGTTCAGTTCATGTTCTGTTCATGTTCCCTTCTTGTTACCTTATTTCTGTGGGTTTTTTTGTTTTTTCCCATTCAGGCCTGTTTGTTTGTTCATTCGTCTGTCTGTTCCCTCGTGCTCTCTCTGGAACTTGCTGTTCTGGGATGGCTGTGGGGGAATATCCCTGCTCCCTGGCTGCTGCTCAGGACAGGCTGTATTGGTCATTGGGTGGTGAGAAATTGTGCATTGTTCATTTTATATATTCTATTACCCATTAATATTATTATGTTTTTATCTTTTTCTTTGCTGTCCTGGTAAAGTGTTTTTATCTTAACCCATGAGTTCTCTCTAATTCTCCTCCTCACTCCTCCTGGGGAGGGGGGGGAGAGGAGTGAGAGAGCAGCTATGTGGTCTGGTTACCACTTGGGGTTAAACCATGACAGCGTGTAATGACAAAGTTGCATGGGGGGTGGGGAGAATTCTTTAATGCTTTCCTTTCTACCTAGATTGAATAGAGAAAAATTAGTGTGTCACTGATGGACTTATTTTAATTAATAATAAATCCATCAGAAAATTTTTTCTGTACTATTTTGTACAACCCGGTACTTCAAAGCACTGAAGCTATTTTATATTTTCAAAAACAAAAAGGGTTACAAGTCTTTGAAACACATGCATTTAAGAGACGTATTTTTTGGTAAGAATAAAAAAGTGATATAAGTGTATTTCCTATAGACTCTAATGAGGCAAACACTGTATATGTGCATACAAAGTGTCCTGCATAATCAAAGAAACATTTATGTACCTCAACAGGGTAACTCCTCCCTGAGATCCTTAAAATGGGACAGTGTGAGAAATAGCTGGAAAACTTCTCACTGTCTACAGTAGCACTCATTAAAATCAGATGCAGGTCTGAACGCTTATGCAAGATCTCCTTCAGAATAACTAGCAAGAAATCAGACTGGACACTTCTTTCATGTACCTAGAATTAGAAAAACATTTCTGTAGTAAGGTTTCAGTATAAGTCAAGGCCCAGAATAACTATAGTTTCTGCAGAATAGTAAGAGCTGATAACCTCATCCACAATAACATGAGATATACTTGAAAGAAGACCATCTTCTTGAAGTTTCCGAAGCAGGACGCCTGTTGTACAATATAGTAGTCTGGTGGCTTCTCCTGTTCTTGATTCCATACGAATTTGATATCCGCATAGGGAATTCTTTAAAAAAAAAATATATATAAAAGGAAGAACTTAAAATTGTATAAAAGATAGACATATTCAAAGTTAAGTGAAATTTAAGCACTGTTACATTCAGACACTGCACAAGCTGCTAATTAAATAGTATGGTGAATGACTACCACACTATTTTTTCATACTCACACTTTCCTTTGTTAAGAAATGGAAAATACCCTGAAATCTACAACTAAGTTTCTCCAGAGCACAAAGAGCTGGTACTCAGTGGTTTCAGGGTTCTTTGTACTCCTCAAACAAAAATATTCTTGCACAAATAGACAACAAAACATACAGGACCTTGGTTTTCTTCAAATAACAAAATAACTTATGATGGGAGGGGCCTCTCTCAAAGCAGGGCCTCAGTTAAGGACAGACTGGATTACTCAGAGCCCTATTCAGGGGAATCTTCTTCATTCCGAAGAGATACCAGTCTCTGGTCAGTCTGCTCCAATGTTTGGCTATCTCCATTACTAAACACTCTTGCTCTTACTCATCCTCTAAAGATTTTAGAAATCATATGTGGATACCCAGCGGTTCACAGGTGACAATTTGGAAGGAAACGGATGAAACAGCAAGAAGCCCTTTTCAAGAGTAAACAACATCTAATTATTTGGTTATGTAAGAAAAAATGTTTTCATTTTGAACCAACAATCCAGCCTCCTGTATTTGATCAAGCCTAGAAAAAAGAATTCAGACACAACTTACTTTTCCTCCTGGTCCTGATTCGCAGCCTAGCTCTTCACAAACCCTGGTTGCCAGACTCACTGCTGAGATTCTTCGGGGTTGTGTGCAAACAATATTACATTTATTTGATCCTTCATCTAGCAACAAGTCTTCTAACAAGAAATGGGGCACCTGGGTACTCTTCCCACTGCCTGTTTCACCAGCCACAACAACTACTCGATGTTTTTTAAGAGTTTCTACTATTGAGTATTTGTGCTTAAACACAGGTAACTCCTGTCTCTCTTTCAGAAGCCTCTGGTATCTGGAGGAACTTTTCAGCTTTTTAAACAGAATCCTCGAAGGTTCCAAATAATCTGTGTCTGAGGTCTCAAGGGAGAGACTGCTGAAGTCCTCATCAGAAACTAAGTTTTCCCAGGAATCTTCAGGACCCTCAGATACTTTTGGTTGGTTTTCAGATTGTAGCTGTTGTTGTTGTTTGAGTTTGTTTAATAATTTAGCAATAAAGTTATCACGAGGTTTGTTGGTTTCTATCTTGTTTTCTTCTTCCTTTTTCTTTTCAATATCCCTCCATTCTAGCCAGACATCTCGGTAGGTAGGAGGCAGTAACTGATGAACTGACTTCAAGTGGAAAAAGTAGAGAAACATTACTTTATGTACTACTTAGTAGTATCACTACATTTTATGTGTAAATGAACGTGAGTGGCAAAAGATATGACAAAACATGAAATAGGGAGTGATTGCTAAGTACAAAAACTATGAAAACAGTAACATAAGCATCAACAGTATATTTTATTTCCAACTGGCTTGCATCCTTTATAGCACTGAAAGAACAGTTTTACTATCAAAAAATTTCCTTCCTGTATGCTGCAATACATATGCCTGATGGTAGGTAAAAGTAAATGAACATATAATACAAGCAAAGAATGTAATGGGAACCACTTCATTAAACTTTTTAGAATTTAACTACGCATATGAAAACAAACAGGTGCGGTGGCAGATTCCAGGCTAAGAACAGTAATATTGGTGAAAAGTCTTACTTGTCCTTTGGTTAAATGATAGAGTGCCAAAGTAGCAGCTAGGTGTTGTGCTTGCATGCTATCTTCTGTTACGATTGTAGGACACATTGCCATTACATCATCTGATGATCTGGTAATCTTGACCCTTAAAGACAAATTCATACAGACATTTCTCTTAATTTTCGATATATAAATAGCACACTTGTTAAAGTTTTTGTTAAAGACATGAGAGTGAAATTGAAATGGAGAAACTAAGCTAAATAAACTTGGTGTCACTCAATAAAATTTTGTAAACAGAAACAGATGATAAAGTTTGAACAGCAGAAAATTTTCAGCAGCAGACTCTAGCGGTGAATTTCTATGCTGTTTTTTGTTTGTTTGGTTTTTTTTCCTTTTAACAAATGTCTTCATTTTCTTCAAAGCTGAAGTACTTACATGCATACAGATCACTATTAAAATTAGCTGCTTTGGAAGAAGGGCTAAGTATTTGTGTGCTTGTAACTACTTAGTATAGCTTGAGATGACAGTTAATGATCTACTAAGATGCAAATGTCTGTTTAACAGATATATGCCAGTCAGACCAGCAGTCAAATTGCTCATATTCTTAGGGGAACAGTATATTAGTAGCTTTTAACTTGAGCAAGAAGACAGGTTCTTTTACTTGGTTCCTTCAAGAAGCACTACTCATTTGTAATGTCTACTTTATTTGTACATACCACTATATTATAGACTCGTTTTCTAAAATAAATTTAAAAATCACTGATACTGCACTGTTTTAGTTACAAATGTATGGTAGCTTTCATAAGATTTTCCAACTTCCACTTTATTTTAAACAATCTGCAAAAGGGTTTTGCATAAAACCTATGATTTAACGTATTAAGAATACTAGAAGGTAATTGTACAAATTTATCTCACAGGTTCTCTTCAGAACCTTTCATTCAGGAGTACAGAATTAAAAGCTAATCCCTGATTTATAGGATCATTCACTAGAATCTAATTTTTGCAATAGCATCCAGTCTAAGCATTACTTTTACAGAGCTATCCAGAGTAAAACACCTCCCTGGTGGACTAAAAAAAGTGAATTTGGGTTAAATATTAAAAGATTTGTATTTATATAAATCTGGAACACCATGACAAGACAGAAGTAGCCAGTAGTTTTATTTTTACATGAATCAAAAGGAAAATGTTTATAGGAAATACATACCTACATTTCCAATATTTTCCAACTGGAACCTTTTCAAAAGCAGGATTTGGGCTCTTGGGAAAATTCTTCCTGCACCAGTCAATCAAAAATTGTTTTGGAGATTTACCAGTCCAGCTTCGAGCACTATAATCAAAATTTCTTATATCTAGCGGTTCTTTCTTTTTCACTACAGGAGCAGAAAGACATATTTTAAGTCTACTAAAATTTATTTTACATTCCTTTGATAGCAAAGAATGTTTTTACCTTTTCTTCATATTTATTTTTACAAGAGAGTAGTATTTTCTGAAACGTTTTGTAGAAATACTGGTACTAATACATGACTTTTCCCATAAAAGTATCTAGCAGGAAATTAATTACAATATTTTGTTTGCCATCTTTGATCACCCAATAATTTAAGAACTTTCTCTAAAGTTTATTAGAAAATAATGTAACAGTTTGAAGGTTTATAATGAACAGTTTAAAAAGATGAGAGGGTGACAATGGAAACAGTAATTAGCCCTACAATAAAAAAAAAAAAAAAAGAATAAATTTTAGACATGACAGTATGGCAAACTCAGTACCATCAGCTAAAACAGATACACATCCTTTAAAGTCAGCTTGGTTAGTGAGGTAGTCCACCTGCCTTTCTCACAATCAGAGCTTGATGATTCAGGACCGCAATGCAATACAACCTATTAAAACAAGAACTAACACTGGAAATTTGTGGTACTCCTCAAGCTTTTACTGAACCATTTCCAACACACCTTTGTCTTCCTTTGCAGCACCATCAGGTTTTTCAAGCAAACTCAAATTCAAAGTGGCTTCTTGAGGCTGAGGGGAGGGAGTTTTTTTCTTTTCATTTTGTTGTTGGTTTGAAATCTTTATAGCTGGATTAAATACTGGATGTTCTTCAAGTATCGTCAATTCTGTCAGAAAGAGAATACAACTTACATCCACAACTGCTGAGCATTTTTTTAAAGAAAAGAACAGTTATATTAATTAATACTGAGCACCTAAAAACAGAAGCAGTAAACTGTTAGTGGCTTTTTAGAATTTCATCCACATGGAAAGAATAGATTCAGGAAAGTCTGCAATTCACAAAATGGCATAAAAGATGATGAAATCAATTCAGTCTGACTCAGATACTTACTTGCCTAACAAATACACAGGCCACAAAATAAAACACAGGTAATTCGCATAGATCTACCTTGCTGAATTCTTCTGATTTTCTCCTGTGCTACCTTCTGGCCTTGCTTGTCTTTGTCTTGCTTGGAGATGCTTGCTTGTTCTTTTGCTTCTGAAAGCTTGGCAGCCAGGTGTATATACCTCTCATTCTATTTCAAACAGAATTACTAATTACAAGTTGAATATCATATGCTTGTTGCTTTATCATTTTTTCATAATAAAAAAGTGGTGATAATTTTGTCCTTTATACCAAGCTTACACAAAGGAGGAACAATTACTTTTTACGTAACTAACAGTCAAAACCTCTCAGAACTTGATATTCACTTTCCTAATCTCACTGAGATGTGTTTCAAGAGTTTTTCCTTTCCAGTATAATGCATTGAGTATTTTGAGACCCGTACAAAAAAATAGGAAAGGGAAAACAACTTAGGAAAGGAGAAGTTTCAACGTATTTCCCCTTCAGTAGCCTGCAAATCTAAAAATATACATTGTAAAACAAGTATTCAATCCCTAACTTGCAGATGTACCAGACACATCAGGTTTTTTGAAAGACTTCCATAAAGTGTTATTCTATCTTACTGGGTCAAACTTTTCTTCATCTGTCTCTTTCACAGCCTCATTCTTCTCTTCATCACTCTGTTGCTCGGCATATCGTAAAATCCATTCCTTCATACTCACTTCTTTCTCTTTCCCCACATTTGTCTCCTAGGAAGACCAATGAAAGTTAAAAGTAATGATAACAGTAAGTGAAAACACTGATATTTTGCTCTGTCAGTATTTAGGAACTACTGCTTAAGATTTTATATGTAAACTAAGTTATATGACATAAATGAAAAAAAAAAAACATGGAGCAAACTTCTCCATCTAGGGTAAACATCTCACAATATATTTGCATAGATCTTAACACCTGAATAATTATAACTGCTGTAAGAAAAAAACCCCAACCAAACAAAACACTTTTGCAAGAAATCTTTTTTTATTTCCAGGTTTAAGATTCAATAACCACAGAAATCAGAACACTGCAAGCACACAGGCAAACTTAAACTCACACAAGTAAGGAGCGCCACCTGTCAATAAACAGAATTGAACCCATTCCAGGAGAAAATTAAGCTATGCTTTACCACAAAAATTGACTATGAAGAGCCTTCTAGACTTCACATGGAAGAAGAAAAAAAAAAAAAGAATGACCATTCCACTGAAGCTAAAGTAACATGGGTGTCCTGGTTTCAGCCAGGACGGAGCTAGTTTTGTCTCCAGCAGCTCCTGTGGTTTGGATTTAGTGTGTGAAAAATGGTGACAGCACGCTGCTGTTGTTCGTTGCTGCTGAATGATCAGAGTCATTTGCAGTTTCCCAGGTTTTGCTAATGTGCAGGTGCAAACACTTGGCAGGGGCACAGCCAGAACAGTTGATCTAAACAGGCCAAAGAGAGCATTCCATACCATAACCATCATGCCCACTATAAGTGAGGAGCCATTGCCCCCTTTTGGTTCCTTTTTGTTTGTCCCCTTATCTCCCCCCCACTCTTTTGTTTGTGCCTGTTCGGTTGTTCATTCGTCTGTTTGTTCCTCTCTCTGGAACTTGCTGTTCTGGGATGTCTTCAGGGGAATATCCCTGCTTCCTGACTGCTGCTTGGGAAGGGCTGTGTCAGTTGTTAGATGGTGAGAAGATTGTGCATCATTTTTATATATTATCCTTGTATTTTATTATTTTTAATATTTTTTTTATCTTTTTCTTTGCTGTCCTACTGAAGTGTTTTTATCAACTGCAAGTTGTCTCCACTCCCCCTCCCACCCCCCCACCAGATTCTCCTCGGGCAAGAGTAACCATGAAGCTGAGGAGTATTCCATTACTAGCTGTGGTTAAACCACAACAGTCCTTTTTGGCATCCAAGGTGGGACCCGAAAGGGGGGCCAGCTGGTTCAGCTGAGAGAGCATCAGACTAAGAGTCCAGGGTTCAAGCCTCTGGTCAGGCTCAAAGGGTTG
>KL260592.1:5754-29718 GCA_000699545.1 Podiceps cristatus | reverse complement strand
CCCCCCGCCCCATCCCCCCAATTTTCAGTAGCACTTTGAAGCAATCCAACTGAAACATTGGGTTTTTTCCATTTCTTTATTACTAAAGTGGGATAGGCCATTAAGTTTTTCTACCTTCCCCCCAGTGCTCCAAGACCACAATAGACTGGGCTGTAATTTGATTAGCTGACTAACCAGACTGCTGTTATTCAAAGAAAAAGCATCTTCTTGAATCTAGATTGGTGGACATCTCTCATAAACCACTTTTCCAGCTAAGAACAAAATTTCCTGCTGTATGTTAAAATTTTATTTGTATGTACTTTATTTTAGCATGAGAGTTAACAATATTGACTACTTAATTTTTATTTTAATGTAGTTTTTACATTGGAATGTATTCAATATGCAAATATAATTTTCAGTCTTTGTATCAGAAGTCTAAAGTCTTAGCATGAAGCAGTGACTATGCATATATTTCTAGTTGTATTCTTGGCACACTATCTGAAGTAAAAGCAACTCTGTTTTTTTTAAATACATCTGAATTCAAAGTGCAGCAAATTGGTTGTTTTATTACACAATTTGTCGATGGGGATGGATACGTTGAAGTGCTAGATTCTGAATTTAGCTATGAATGTTTGCGTGGTCCATGGTTAGACTCTGCTGGAATTGCACATTCTTTTTATCAGAGAAACTCTAAAGTGTAAATCTGAGTAGACTTAAATATCAGGAATACTAGTACAGTGTCTTCTCAGTGTGATAAATGAGCTTTGTTATCCCGACTAGGCTCGTTCAGAGTGGACTCTGGTATCTATAACAAGTGTCACCATGTCTAGGGGAAATGCCTTCACTTTAAAGAGGGAGAAGGGACAGTCCAGAAGGAACATGAGGCACAATTTCAACTTGTGGGTTGTAAATGCAATTCCTGTAAAACATTTACATTCTGAATTTACGAACAAAGTAGTATTTGAGCATTACCACAGTTGATACACTTAAACAAAAAAACCTGTAAAAACCTACAGGAATCTGGATTTGTTGTTCAGAACTCCTTTGAACCTTTTCTGAAGTTGAAAAATTAATAATTAAAAAACCCAACCAACCAAACACCCAAAAACCCCCACCAAACACACAAAACAAACAACAAAAAACCCCCAATCAAACCCTCCCCAAACCCCTACCACCGAAAGCCTAATTTCCCGAGGAGACAGGCACAAAATTCCTTACTTTGAATGGGATGTATTTGTGCTTTAGTTTTTTTCATGTATTTTTCCCTGCCTTCAAGAATCTTCAGTGTTGACGGTATTATGTTGTACGTCAGAAGATTCAACAGGAGCCTTTCTCTTCTGTCCTTATAGTTGTTTTGCTATGGATACAATTGCCAAATAAAGCTGCTTTTGGATTCCAAAAAGTACTGCTTTCAATGCTAGCCAACAGGTACTAATTAGCAAAAGAGATTTAAGCATAATGCATTATGCAGCTCTTCCAGTCTGTCCTTTAAGATTACAAAATCTGAATCATAATTTTATGTCAGTCTAGCTTCTTGCATGGCAGCTCAGAATACTGTTGATGCTAGAATGAAGTTCGTATTTGTGTCCTTTGTTCAAGTTTTCATTAACTTTTCAGCTTTCTGTAAGTGGTATTTCTGTATAGTGCAGACTTCAAATTCTTCAGCTGATTTTCCTAAAGATATGGTGCAGATATTGATCAATGGAATAAAGTTATTGAACAATTAGGAACACCATCAGCAGACTTCATGAAGAAACTACAGCCTACAGTGAGGAATTATGTAGAAAATAGGCCAAAATATCCTGGTATTAAATTCGAAGAACTCTTCCCAGACTGGATATTTCCATCAGAATCTGATCGTGACAAGTTGAAAAGTAAGGCGAGTTTTTCCTCTTTTTTTTTTTTTTTTTAATGTTAATTTAAAATGCACCGCACTTAAACATTTTATATTTTTTTAATTCTTGTGATAGATGTCAACATTAAAAGCTGCATACCTTCTGTGTCTTTCATTTATAACATGTCCTGAGATGTTAGTAGTAGTCATTAAATACAGAACTATTTCCCTGTTCCCAGTACTCTGTTTAATTCTCTTTGTTTGTCACTGAAATGTTTTCTGAAAGTAATACTTGTTATGGAGGTTATTTGTAATTATCCTTTTCTAGTTGATGTGTGTATATAATTCATTTTGACTGTACTTTGACTTTAGATAATTGCTGATAAAATGAAGAAACCTCCACCTTATTATATCCTCTAGATGGTCAGGGGTTTTTTTTTTACGTAAAATAACTTGTTACAGCCTATCTTATTGTTACAATGAGAAATGTCAGTGAAGTGCCACTGCAACAATGGTTAGCCAGTTACTGTGCAGTAATGCCTTTGAAAGAAAAACTAATTACAGAAATCGGATCATTACTGTAACGAGATTTTTAAAAGCTTATTTAAAATGTTTAGTGTGTTATGTTCAGTGCCAAATAAACTGACCCATGTAACAGCAGAACTATTCAAAATTGAGGTTGGTTGGTGTCAGCTGTGGGGTTTATTTTGAATAATAGCAAAATAACATTTACACTAAAGGGGTGTGACCTCATTACAACTACTTTTTTTTTTTTTTTTAAGCTTGTATTTGTAAGCCTGTTTTCACAGTGAAATCTGTTACTGCATGTCCTGTGTTCCCATTATTTCTTTTCTGTGTTGGATGTTAAATTCTACTGCTCTTTTACATGTATGTTCTTTTCATTTTTACTTTCTAGCCAGCCAAGCTAGAGATTTATTATCAAAAATGCTTGTAGTAGATCCAGACAAGAGAATTTCTGTAGATGAAGCCTTACGTCATCCTTATATTACTGTCTGGTATGATCCAGCTGAAGCAGAAGCTGTAAGTTTGCATTTAAACTAAATTTTAAGATATCAGTTTAATAACTTGAAAGAATACCTTTAGTTTTAGTCAAGAGCATGCTTTGAACTCATTCTTTGGCTTCGAAAAGTCACACATAAAGCCTTCAGATCAACATTGGGGGCAGAATCACCTGAAGAACAGCTACTGGAGTGGAGCTGACACAGTTTTGGAAGTGCTTGTTGATAGTTCTCTTTACAGAAAGAGTTGCCTTTGTGGTGGTGAATAAGGGCTTTTTTAAAAGGAGACTTTCTCTGGGGCCCCATGAAGCCTTACAGTGAGTTCTGCTTTTGTTGGTGCTTTTAAACAGCCTTTCAGTGGGCAGTAGAACGTAAAAGCAAATTCTGGAGTTTTTAAATGAACATGACTGAGGTATAGGGAATAGACTGCCAAAGATAAAGGTAAAAAACGCTAACAAATTTGTTATTTTTAGGGTGGTTTTAGTTACAATTGATCGTGTTAACCTGATGTGGTCGATACGCTACAGACTTTCTTTTCTTTGTAGCCTCCACCTCAAATCTATGATGCACAGTTGGAAGAAAGGGAACATGCAATTGAAGAATGGAAAGGTAAAAAGTGAGCATGAGAAACGATTGTAATAACTTGCATTATTAAGAGGTGGCTCGCAGTACCTGTGTGCTGGGCTGTGTAACTGCCTGGAACCCGCTGTTCCAATGGGGCAGCACTGCTTGTGGCACTATGAAAAGAAATCAAATAACAGAAAAATGTTCTATTTGGACTGAATATATATATGTGCATATATATATATGTAATGTAAAATCAGTAAAATGCCACAGTTTTTTTTTCCCCTTCCTTTCCTGTATGTATTTTGTTATTCTTAAATGTTTGTAATCTCAATGGGGGTTTTTCTTGATAGAAAATTCTCTGAAAGAGAAATGTGTGCTGCCTCTTATCTCTTGACAATATTTACTACTGCATTTGTTGTAGAGGTCTTAAATTGCAGAAGAGTGTTTTGGTGGTTTGTTTCGGTTTGGTTTTTTTGTTGGTGTTTTGTTTTGTTTTCCCCTCCTCTCATCATTGCTGGTTTATTGACCAAATAGGTTAAGCTGTTGACTTAAACAAAAGAGTAAATAGCATTGCGATACTGAAATCAATTACACCTCATAGTTCTAGTCAAAAACATTAAGTGTTGAGGCAGTCCAGATTTTACACATCTACCACCAGAGGACCAAGGGTGATACACATCTTTGCTTAATACTTTGGAAGTTGCTTGTTTTTGAAAAATAGCTTTATAAATTTCAGGTATTGATTCTGGTGTGTGTATATATATATGTGTGTGTGTATATATATATATATATTCATTCTTTAGGGCATGCCTGCACATGTACACTTCACATTATTTTGGATTAATGCAAGGTGGAAAATTAAAATGGATCAGTTAAATCTAATTGAATCCATTTGTAAACGTTACTCAGGTCTCGATCTATTCAAATATTGTTACTCTTAGTTACATTAAGGCTATGGGTACATACACAAGCTTCTGTGAGTTAACTGAAAGTATAACTTAAAGCGTACCTGATGCTCTGCAGCAGTAGTAATCCATTTGCTCTAGAAGGGAGCAAGGTAAGCCATCTTGCATGACCCATACTACAGACACATCGAACAGGATAATGGAGGCTCCTTTAAAGTTACAGCTCTGATGTTTTCTGTTGTTGTTCAGGTGCCTGTATTCTAAATTGTCCTTGATCAGTAATTGCGGGGTTTCACGCACTATTTTAATTATTTGTTTAACCTATTTCAGAATTTCCACACTTCCCTCAATGTGTCCATGGAGATTGTTCTTAAAGAACAAAGACATTTGTGTATGGTTCTGTTATCAAAGTAAAATTTCAACAGGAGTTATCCCTTTTTTTTTTTTTTTTAAATCCAAATCTGGTGTTTGTTTTGTTGGTTTGTTTAGTTTTTGGTTTTGGGGATTTTTTGTGTGGGGCTTTGGATTTTTTTTTTCCTTTTTTTTAATTCTTTTACAGTTATTATTAGTGCGTTGTAGGTATACATGAAGTTTTCGTGTGGTTATTTTTAAATGGATAGCCATGCTCTTTATAAAATACATTGATTTTGGTACATGCTTTCTGTCTTTGTGATGCATAAAGAAAATCCATAGAAATCGCTCATTGTTGCCATAGTCCTTAAAGTTGCCAAAGCCCTTAAAAAAAAAAAAAAAAAAAAAGAGAGAGAAAGGGAAAATAAATACCTATACAGCTGTACTTTGACTTGACCCATAACCATTTCATTGCACCTTTATACATATGTAAATTGTATACAAATCCTCTACAATCTTACAATGTTTTTTCTGTCTCTTCTCTCATTCCTCCCGCCCTTTTCTCGTAAGAATTAATATACAAAGAAGTAATGGATTGGGAAGAAAGGAGCAAGAATGGTGTGGTAAAAGATCAGCCCTCAGGTTAGTCATTGTTTCAGTAGTTCTCCTGTAACTATGATCCGTAGTGCTGACCTGTTGCACTAGTGAAGGAAGAAATCCTGCTTAATAATCCAGGTAGATAAAAGGTTTGTTGTTCAAGACTCTTGATTCTAATCAACCTTTGGAGATCCATGTGCAGTGGTTTTTCACTGTTATAAAGTAAGTTGTAGGAAAACTTGAGTAGTCTCGTGTGTCCAACACCCTGAGCTGCCTTTTCCCCAAAGTCTCAGTCATCAAACGTAACATGGTATCGATTATTTCATCAGCTGTTGCATAGATATCTCTTTATGCTGAATGCTTATCCTGTGGCTCTGCATAAATGAGTCCCTTTCTTGCAGGGTTAAACATCATTAGGGCTCCTTGTTTTAAAATAGCTAATAATGTAAAGTATTTATGCCTGTGATCGAATCCTTGATGTTTGCTGTTGTTCTCTTGGTTCGGTAATTGGAATATTGTACTGTCTTTTATTAACTGTATCTATTTGATTTCTTGATACTCAGATCACTATTGATGTTATATATTGCCTTTTTTTTTTTTTTTTCCCAAATAGGGAGAAAAAAGAAAATCTCTTAATGTTCACCCTGAATTTTGAGTGCTAGGGAACTTAGTGCTTGATTTTCTACTGTTTATTAATTTTTTTGTTAGAATTCTAAGGATTTCTGTGGGGAAAGTGATGCTCAGAGCCTAGAAGTATGGTTATTTGTACCTGCAATATTGTCTTGCCTCAGATGTTATTATGTTTGGTTTACTTAGCACAGATGCAGCAGTGAATAGCAACACCAGTCCTTCCCAGTCATCATCTATCAATGACATTTCATCCATGTCAACAGAGCAAACATTGGCCTCAGATACAGACAGCAGCCTCGATGCCTTGACAGGACCCCTTGAAGGATGTCGGTGATCAGTCAGGATTGCAGACTTGACTTTGGAAAAGAACTCTTGCTTCCATTGGGCCTGAATTGCTTGTGAGTTAAATCCCTCAAGTAGAAAAACTCCATGTTCTGCATGTTCTGCTAAAGTAATGCCTGTTTGTATTTTTTTTTACTCAGTTGTTATGAAATTGCCTGCTTAATATTGTAGGATGAAAGCAAATCAATGTCTAAAGAACAAAAAAAAATAAATTTAGACAATATTATAGGCTTTTCTTTGTTTAAGCCTATTTCAGGTGAGCAGTTACAATAGACTTTTAGCCAATAACTCCTCTTAAGTGGGTTCATGAATCTTCAGTCCCAACTAGCAGGCTTCTGTGACACAATGTTTGTTTACATTTTAGTACAGTATTGCTCATTAGTAGGTTTTTTGAATGTATAGTCTCTATGAAGTTTGGTTTAGCGTGTGACTGTGGCAGTTTGCTTTATTTAACAACTTGAGTGTTGTATGTAAGTGTGAACTCACACATTGAACACTCACTACCGTGTTTAAAAGGCAGGTATTCTTCCACGTAGCACTTTTTTTTTTTTTTATTGAGCCCTTTCTATGTTCACTTTCCAAAGATTCTGTCTATCCAGAAGAGTTAAACATGAAGTTTAAAGAATATAGTTATGACTTTGTATTTCACCTATGAGTATGTGTGTCTAACTTTCTAATTTTTTTAAATGTGGATGGAAGATACAGTGGCTTAATTAAATCTTAAGGAAAGATGAGTGACTTATCTGTGAAGCAGTGCCTGTTTAGAAGAGGAGAGAGTGCTAAAATGTTCTGTATTTTCTAGTTTGTGATACTGGTCCTTTAACAAAAACAAATAGAAAAGGAAATTATGTCTGTGATGCTCTTCATTCACTGCAAACTCTGATAAAAGAACAGATGAATTGGAGGGACTTGCAGCCTCAAAAAGAGCTACATAAATGTTTTCCATTTTTTTAATGGGCGCATTTTATCTAGTGAGTAACTAAAGAAATAAAAATACAGTAGTTTTGATTTATTAGAATCATAGAATGGTTTGGGTTGGAAGGAACGTGGGCAGGGACACCTTGCACTAGACCAGGTTGCTCAAAGCCCCACTTACAAATTTAGTATTTAGATAAAAAAGCTTAGCTCTATTCTCGCATGAGGAAAACCTCTCTATTTGTACTGGGGAAGGAAAACATATTTAATACATATTTTCTAAATACAGTGTCAGAGAAGAGGAGAGGATTATTTGCTGTTTCAAGACAGGCTTATCAATACAGTTTTCAGAGTCGGATAATACAAACATTGTTACATTGTGTAATATGTTGAATTAGAAAATGTGTTTGCAGTAGAGCAGGGCTTAAATTGCTTTATACTACACACTTGTGAGTTTGTGCACGTTCACCTTGGAGTGCACAGGTGTGAAATTTTGCTAAAGGATCTTATGTGTGCATGCGTGTGAGATTAAACTGTATAACTATGAGTAATAAAGATGTATAAGATGAGGTAAAACACCACTTCCTTAAAGACACTATATTTAGCTGTTGATCCAGATACTCTTGACTTGAATATATAAATAGAACTTGCAAAATATACTGGCCCAGCCAGCCGCTGCGTTACTGACATATTTCTCTTGTAAACAAAAATAGTCCATTGTTTCTGACCTTAAGATTTGAAAAGCATCAATTTCTCTTCATGCAAACATTGCTTTTATATTGAAATTGTACTCCTTTTTAATAGCTTTATTTTCTGTAGCAAAAATATTAAGATTTTACTGTCCCAGAAGGTTTAAAAAAATAATAATGAAGTACTTAATGTGATGTTAACTTCATATTGTCATCTGGAATCTTGGATTTTTAAAATTCTGTTTAATTGAATTGAGTTTTTCTTCTTGTTTGCTTTTAAACCTATGGATACCTTAGTTTATCTTTTCATACTAACAGTGTATGTAAAATTTTTTTTAGTGCATTTTTGTCACTGGAAAAAAGTTTTAAAATATCTATTTACTGCATAGCAGAACAGTACAGGTTGCTGTTCTTTTGCATTTTTTTAAATCCTTGTTACTAGTATAAGTTAAAATTACTAAAGACACCTATTCAAAATGAACATTAGTGATTCACTATGAAAGTAATCTACTGGATTTCATTTTCCAGTTTTTTATCTTTTTCAAATTTGATTGTGCTGTGCTGTTTATCTTAACAGTTACTGCTTTAGAAGACTTGCGCAACAAAGTGGGGTTTTTTAAATGTGTTTTGGATATTGGCAGAGTTGAATCTTTCCTGTTGGACTTGGGCTACTCAGAAAAGAGGAGGTTGGAACCAGATGACTTCCAGGTCTCTTCCAACCTAAATTATTCTGTTATTCTAATTGTCTTTTAATGTTTTTTAACACAACTGGCCTGTCTCCGTGATTTGAACGGGTATCTGACCTTCTCCTAGTACATACTGTTAGCTTGAATATATGCTCTTGGAACAAAAAACCCCGGACATTAACTGAGTTTATTTGTAAATCTTCTTGTAGGAAAAGCTGTCTCATACCTTTATTTTTTAATGTCTTCTTGCTATGGCATACATTGAAGCTTCAGAGTTTTACAGAAATGTTCCTGCCTTTGGAGCATGCATGGAATGTCTGTGAATATTGTGGATTTTGATTCCAGTATAACTGAAAACCAAATTGCTAATAACCTGAATGAACATCAGTCTCCAGAAGGCACATATGCAATTATATTCAGAAGAACGCATGCAGAAGAGATGCATGCTATAGCTCCCCTGCTATTTCAGTGTGCACACGTAGACTATAAATGCACTGCATGCAGATTATATACATATAGTTGTATTCCTGACTGCAGATTAAGTTCAGTGCCCCACTTGTGAAATGGTCGTCAGTGCTGTGAGAACCTCATCGCTGATGGGGTTTAAAAGTTTAGAGAGTTTAGTGTGCAATATAATCACTTTTATTCCTAATACTAAAATCATGTATGTAAAGTGATGCAATTGACCATTTTTTTGCACTTTGGCATCTATAAATATTTATATGTATTTAAAGATTAAGAATATGTGAGTGTGTGTATACATATACGTATATGTATTAAGAAACCCGCTCAGTTTTGTAAACATGAATGTTACTTTTTTTTTGAGAGAGACTTTGTATAGTGTTAACACTACTGCGGTATACATAAACAATTTATGAAATATGACTAAAACAAGTGGTGGTCAACGTAGATACAATCTGTAATCTTAACTGCTCACCTGAAAAAAAGAGAGGAATCTATGGCTATCAATCAGATTATTTACCAGAAACATTATGTTAAATACAAGAACACTGAGTAGCTGCATGGCATTGCAGAAATGGAGTATGTTTTAAACAGTTCATTTCATCTGTGCTCATATCATTTTTCCTCAAAAAAAACCCAAAAACCCACACAACTTAGAAGCTTGGCCTTTTGCAATCTGGATAAGCAGCTTGTAAGTGTGCTTTGAGGAAATACTGTGATATGACAAGTCTATTTTTTTATTGAAAAAGACAAGAAATGAGTGTGAAAATTAAGGCTTTGTCTGCATGGATCATACAAAATAAACCAGTCTGATGACTGGAAACTAGTGTTTGCAAACAGCCTTTGAAGTTTTGTAATGTTTCCGGTAAGGGTTTGCATTTCTTTGTCAAAATAATGAAAATTAAACTCAACCTTAACTAGAAATTAGCTAGTTGGTTGGTAAGTTTCAAAAACTGTTAGGAAGCAAGGGGCTCTTGAAGTCTTTAAATCCTAACAGAGCATATGTGTTTGTTCAAAATTTAACTAAAAAAATATATATATTCCATATGTTTACTTTTTCTTTCCTAAAGGAAAGACCTTAAATGCTAAATTAGTTTCCTTTTTAGATCTGATTGTATTTGGCTTAAAATTACAATTTTATGAAGTAGGATTTAGATCAAAATACAGCTGACATACAGAGTGTCCAAGAACTGAGTGACCGACCCTTTTTTTTTTTTTTTTTGGCAGAAATGTAGTCCTCTAGTTTGGTGTGTGCTGGAAGTTCAGATGTTAAAGTGCAGACAAATCTTTACTGAACATAATGGTGTTTGGAGTACGGGTTCAGTCTTGCAGCAATACAGTTTGTGTAGAGCATTTCACTTGAATTGTGGCACTTGAAATGGAAGTACTTTAAGCATGGTGGGGGGTAAATGCTGAACAGCCTTTGTCTGTATATTTTACATATGTCATATGGATTCTATCAGGGCTTGATGCTAAACTTAGTGATACCATATACTGGGAACCAAATTCCTTCCTGGGATGTGTGTTGTGTAATTCCTGCTCAAAACTGGTTTTGATCCAGGGACACCTGCACCCAGATGCAGAATTTGGACTCGACTTCCTATAGGTGAATCTTGTAACTTCTTTGCTTTTCCAGAGTGACTTTGATTATTTTTTTTTATTATTATTTTAACATGTTGAAATATGACAGAAGAAAATGTACTCTGGCTCATTATTTTACATATATCTTTAGATTGTCTATTACATTGAGTGATAGTGATGTTCTAAAAGCTTATTACACAACTTACCAAATCAGTTTTATTTTTTTGCCCGCTCTGCATGCTAAAAATGTCTGGAGCTAAAGTAATGTTTTAGGTAAACCATCTTTTCTCGTATTAGTGTTGGAGGAAAGTGAAGAGATAACCATCATTTCTGTTTGTGTTCTATAAAATTACTATTTTTGTAGCTAAAATTTTAGTTGTTGGATTTCAATCCCACAGTGTTGCTTTGTGGATATAAATTTATCTGGGTCCGCTATTTCAAACAGTATATGTATAACAAGTCCAGTATAAAATGAAACTAATAAAATGCACTCTTCTGCAATTTGTTATTGGAAAGATGGCAAATTATTTTGGTCCAAGAATTCCAAACAAAATAGAGAAAATACATGTAACTATTTAAGTTTTTATTCCTTGATGCTGCTGCTTATTTTTTGAAAAGGTGCTTGCAGTTTTGCACAAAAGAAATCAACTTTATTAATTGCTGGGTTTGAAGCACTTTAGGATTCTTCTAAATACAACCAGTATATGTTGTAAAAAGGAATGACATAAAAAGTGTTTAAATTTTGGTTGCAGTCTTTACTATTCTGATAGATTTGATCAGCATGTTCCTTTAAATATTAACCTGTTTTCAGAGATTTTTTTTTTTTTTTTTAAATGGGCTAAAATTTAACACATAGTAAGAGATCATTTGAGAAACAGCTTGTACTGAAATGCCTGTAGGGTGACTTGAATAGCAATGTGACTACCTAGCCATCTATTATATAAAGATACAACAAAGATACGACGACGTTTGTTCCTATAGCAAGGTCAGCTAGCTACGAGCACTAGGATTCTTTTTCTTAAAAACCTTTTTATTAACTTTTGGCTACGCATCATAAGGTAGTTGTGTACGCTGTGGTAAGACCAGAACATCTGCTTATTGGGACTCTGCTGCAATAGATGCTCCGTGAGAGCACGGGAAGACGCTGTCCCTGCTCTGAAATACTAGTCCGAAGCCCCGAGACTTCCTCCGGTAGCCTGAAGCAGGTACGCGTGTATTTGTTTCTCAGGCTGGGTCTGTAGTTCAGCACCCCCCAGTTTCTTAGGATAACAAAAGCAGAGGAGAGAGTGATCGGGTAAGAACAACGTTTTATGTTCACTACCTGAAACAGCGGTTGTGTTTGTTACTGATAACAAAGCTAATTTAGTACCCGTGAGCATACGCTATTGTATTGTCTTCTAATGGGGAAAAACTTTTTTGAAAAACCAAGTGTGTCACTAGCTTTTCTATGAATTCTGATGCTTAAATTGGTGCTAATTTTTTTAAAAGAAAATGTAACAGATGGTTAGCAGTGTATTTGTCTGTTTTTGATACCTATATTTTCTTAAATGGTGGCAAGCCAAACTTTATAAAATGACTAATGTGCATTTTCAGCTTCATCAGATTCCCAGATTTTCCTGAAGTAAAATGTCTCAACTTCCATGGTAGTTACTGCTTCTTTGGAGCTGTTGCTTTCAGGTGTTTTATACACTAATAAAACAAACACAATTAGAAAAGATAGCAATACATAACTCTCCCTTTCTTTAAATTACGTGGCATTTTGGGTCCCCCAGGTGGTTTTAGCAGTGTAGTGTAATCAAGATGCCTAATTAAGAGCAAATCACGGATACCTTTGTGCAGTTAACTTAGTACAGTGAAGCCATACCTGGTCATTAAGATAATTTATAGAGATTATACAAATTTTCATCTATTTTAAAGAGGGAATAACAAATAGAAATAATTAACTGTTTTCGTACTAATTCAGGTGTTAATTCCAGAGAATATATTCTATGGTGTACTCCAGAACACATGCTATTAAAGAGTATAATAAGCTCCTTGAGTGATTTGTTATGAATTACAGTTTTTATCTGATGACTCAAAATAAACCCCCTCCAAAAACTAGTTCTTTGAGAATTTCTTTTGAAATGCCTTCGAGTTTCAACTCCCTTCAGAATGCTGTGTCTCCTGTTTGGGCCCCCTTTCCCGCCAGTGTTAACCAAATGTCACAAAAAGTAGCATCAAGCCCTATCACTTGTTACAGTGTTCTGATTTTATGGCCTTAATCTTAGTTATAGTATGGTATATAATTTCAGAAGAAAGATGTGCTTTGAAGTCTAATTATATAGATACATGTGGCCTCTTCTGCCTATGAAATTAGGCTTTGATTGTCATATCTCATTCTTGATGCTTGTGCAATAGGAACATGTTCCTTTCAATGCAGTGGCTCTTCTGTCTGATGCTGGACTTTGTTTTCAGGATGACTAGTAAGTTTGTTGATGGTTTGTTTGGTTTTGTGTTTTGTTTTGTGTTTTTTTTTTTTTTTTTTTTAAATGGACAGCAGACATGCTTCCTTGTTTTTTTGGATTGATTTTCTTTAAGAAAACTAGAATTTCATAAGAAAAACTGTTAATAACTAGTTCTGAAGTTCTAGTTAAAGCCTTGTTCTGAAGCTTTTCTTTTTCTCCTCCGAAAACCTATCGTAAAACAGTACTAAAGCCACTGTAAAATTACAAATAAATATGTATACTTAAAAGATTTGAGCGGTCTGTCTTATTTACTGTAGCAGTGTTTTCTTTTTCTTGATCCTTTCTGTGTTGAATTGGAATGTTCTGTGTAACCAAAATGATGTATGCTCTTAGTTACCTTAAAAGTTTACCACTGTAACTTCTAGTTAACCAAAAAGTAAGTCTTGGTATGAAAAAGAATGAAGAACAGCTTTAAAAGATGGGTTGGACCTGCTTTCTCCTGATCAGCTGGGACACTTGGACACATGAACGCATTGGTTTTACTGCCAAGTGTACTTTGAAATTTGCTTGGTGGGGTTATTTGCTATTGTTTTGGGTTTGTGCTTTTGTGGGTTTGTTTTGTTGTTGGGGTTTTTTGTTTTGTTTTTAATTGCAGAGGCTTGCCTGGTATTACTGACTGATCTGTGTTCCCATCCACGTGCTTAAGCAGCATCACAATCAGGTTGTCGGCGTCCTTGCAAGTTTCAGATAAGCTACTGCCTATATACATGTGTGTATGTGCATATATCAAGGGCTTTGGAACAATTTCCTCTTGTGCTCAAACCATGTTGCGTTTCACTTGTTCTCACTGAACAAGACAGAGGTACAGCTAAGTTGAAAGAACAGCTCCACTGTACTTATTTTGAGGAAGGGGTAAGTATTCTTGCAGAGACAGTGATGGGGTTTCCAGGCGCTTGGCAAAGCTGTCTGCTCTAACTCCAGGGAAGGTGAGATAAAACTTAAAGCCATTAGGTCAAAGTAGCAATTTAAGGAAGGTTTTCTAATATTAAAGGAAAGTTAACGTAACTGCCTTTCTAGATACAGGGCTAGGGCTCTCACCCAGACTTCCTGCTGTAAAAGCTTCACCTATGACAGTCCGAAATAATTTTTACAACGTTGCTATGTCTTGCCTGGAGAACTTGGAAGTTTTCTCTACCAGGATAAAGCAGGGATGCCCCGTAGATCCCAGAGCTCCCCTGTGGCTGATGATGGGATGTTTCTCAGGTTGCTGCTTCAGCTACAAGGGAAGATCTAATTCATTAAATAGAGAACAAAAGAAAATAATGAAGTAGGGCGATGACGTGTGTGCAGGGAAGTGCTTTATGAAGCATTGCCCAAGTACATTCCTTGCCCTACGCCATACCTTTTCTTTATTTCCTGCAAGGTCGTGAAGATGGCAGGACAGTTACCGAAAAAACTGGGGGGGGGGGAAAAAAAGGGGGGGGGGGGGGCGGGGAACGGACATGGAACTGATGAACAAGACCCAAATAGTTTTTGAGGAATGTGGGACTTCAGAAGCGTTTTTTTAATAGTAGTGATATTTCAGAAGATGGAGAGGAAAAAAAAAAAAAAAAAGTAGAAAGATACAAAAAGAATGTAAGTGCATGGAATTCAAATTAAAAAATGGCTCAGTTTATGCTTACTTGGTGTGAAGTAACCATAAGGCAGCAAAGGAACAAGTTAACAGTTGAGCGATGCTCCGGGGGGGTCGAGGCAATGCGTGGAGGGGGTTGGCCAGCGTGTGCTTATGACCCAAGGGCCTGCAGCATCGCCCTGGTGTGGAACAGGCAGGGCTGCTTCGCTCACCAGCCTCGTGGGATTAGACTCTGGTGTTTTGTTGCACTCTTACTTGATCTTAAAACAAACTGCTTGCTTTTCTCCGGGGAAGAAGAAAAACATCTGTGCAGTTTCTGCTTACGCATCATCAGCTGTTTCAGTGAGACACTGAGTCACCAAGTAGATGGTCACCTTGCATTTAATCTTGCTGAAGAGCAAGTAACGAACCACATGTTTTTGTTGTATAAAGTATAATTTTAAATTCAGTACAGGTTTAAGCATACAGATGCCATTGTGTTTATGTTCTCTGGCAGTGGATTAAAAGAGCGGCATTTATTGATATTTAACTGTATATGTGTCATTAATTCTGGTATCAAAATAATTAAGGCATTTCTGGCATGGAGAGAGGTAGCTCTGAGAGATGTGAGCGAGGGAGTCTACCCATGGCCATCTTGAGACTAATGTGTTCTTAGGGGAGTTGCGTCGGGAGGCTCGTTCCAATCCAGAGCAGCGAAGGAATGAACGAACGTCCCGTCAGCACGAGGACAGGAATTGCGCTGCAGCTCTGGCTCCCAGGCGCGGGGCCAGTGAGCACTAGCGGGAGCTATAGGGAGATGCGCGTTGTCTCGTCGTTTCTCTGCATCTGGCTCTAACGAACCAGCTGGCTTTGCGATGCGGGTGTGAACTCGGCGCTCTCTAAAGCCCTTGTGATACCTACGTGACTTCTGGGGTGGCTGGTAAAACACGCTCCAACAAGCACGACGTCCCTTGGTTAAAAGGGGTCAAGCCACTCAAGCATTTAGTGCGTCAGCGCAAGGCTCAAGGCCGGCCAAAAAGCACCGGGGTGCTCCCGCTGCATAGGCTGCCTTGGGAGCGGGTCGTGCACAGTGTGTCTGAAAGACAACTTCTTTTCTAGTGGTAAGAGAAAGCATCCCTGGCGTTCGCGGGGTGGTGCAGAGCTGCTGGAGGTCAGGGATCCCAACGAGTTTGTACCCACTGCTCACTTATACTTGACAGCCTAGTTTTTATTGTTGGATTTCTTATTTTGCCTCCGAAACAGGAGTACGTGCTAAAATCAGAACATGGCCCTTCTCCTACTGTTGAGCTCAAGTTCAAACTGAACAAGCTCCTGGTTATTTCCACCTGTTAATTCCCCCAAAGGTTTCAAAAAACTCTTCCATTTCTTTTTGGAGCATTTCATTTCTTCTCTCTGCATCTTCCTTTGCTCTCTCCGCATTTCGCATCTTCATCTCCACGAGACTGTACCGCTGTCGCTGCTGCCCCAGTTTGGAACGCGTATCCCTGATCTCTGACTGCAGCGCTCTGTTCCGCTGCTCCAGCCTGTTGGGATGACAGAGGCTGTCAATTACAGGACTTTTTTCTTTTCTTTTTTTTTTTTTTTCCTTTCTTAATAAAGCTGTAGGCTTTTTAAAATTACATTCCTATAAATCCAAGTATTGGCATCCCCAATTCTTCTCCAATTTATGGTGTTACATATTAAAATACAAACTCACTTTTAGTTATCCTAATTTATAATAAATAACCATATGGCCAAAGGAGTCACTTTTGGGGTTGGTTATTGGTTTTTGCTCATTTGTTTTGTTGTAATGGAATATTACAGTAGTCTAACAGCAAATGGCAATGTGATATATTTTAGGAAACACTGAGGATTCTGCTTATATTACATTTTCCCTTGCAGTTTAAGGGAACTGTAAGCAGAATACAGCAAAGAGATCAAAACAAAAAAACCCCAAACAAACAAAACTAAAAACCAAAAGCCTAGGAACAGTTCCGTTACTAAGAAGAAATTGATGAATACTTCTTCAAGAAATTAAAGATTAAATGGATTTTTTTCTTTATACAATGTTCAAGGCAAAGTGTAATTGGACATTACCTGCCTGCCACCTGTTGAAATGATGCATGTTGAGGTATTTAATGCTTTATGTTAATTTGCATGACGTACCTGTAACTTATGACTAATTAACTTATATTTAAAATGGTCATTCCTTTTAAGTACACAATAGAAAAGCGGCACTATTTGAAAAGCGGAGCCTGGAAATATTGCTGCCTTTTTGCTTTTATAACAAGCTAAGGCTAAATCTCCATTTTCTAATCTTAGAAATTGGGAAAATACTTATGAACACTTTCCTCAGAGCTGTTAAAATTCATGACTTGCAATTTGTAAAGGATAATGACTTACTGCTACCGCTGCCGAGAAGCCCGCGCTTTTTTCCCTGGAGAAATGTTCAGTATTGGATTAAGGCAAAAGGGAAAAATACAGAATAGAGCAGAGACTTTTCAAGAGCTCTGTGCAGCCCTGCAAAAAAAAAAATCTTATAGATTGTCTGGAGTTTCTCAAGCGCTTCACATGAAAATGAATTCAAATAACTGAATAATCGCTAACCTAATGCTGTAACGCTGGATCCCGGGTGACGTTACGGGGGTGCGGGGAGGGCATGGGCTGCAGCGGCAGCCATCGACCCCGCTGGCGGGTAAGGGCCCTGCGGCCGTCGCCTGCCGTAGGAAGAGACGCCTTCCCTTGAAGCCTCAATAGTTTTAAAAATCCTTTACCTTGCAATTTTAGATTCATACTCTGCCTTCTGTCTGGACATCAGCGTCTTCAGATTCGCCAGGCAGTTCTGCGGGGAGGTTGGGTTTGCTGGCGAGTCCCCGGAGCAGGGAAAGCTGTCGCCGTTGTCCGCTGAGACGTGTCCCATGTTTTCCTGATCCCCCAGAACACGGCTTACAGCTGTGCTGGTTTCTTGGGAGTCTTCTGGGTGGGCAAGTCTTGTCAAATACCTCAAAGGAGGATTTTCCTCAAACATGGGTTAGCAGGGGCCCGCTGAGCGTGCCCAGCCAGCAGCACCCCTGCCCTCCGCGCGTCGTCAAAGACTCAATGCCTTTTCTGTTTTGGAGGAGACTTGTTTTCATGCCTGTCTCGCTCTGCCTTGTCATGGGCTGTGAGAGTTTTTTTCCTCCCCACAGCTGTTTGAAGCTTTTCAAATACTTGGAAATAGTCCATTTTGCTGGAGCCTGGATCTCGTTTCAGGCTGCAGCTTTGCTTTCCCCTGCCCTCCGCGCGTCGTCAAAGACTCAATGCCTTTTCTGTTTTGGAGGAGACTTGTTTTCATGCCTGTCTCGCTCTGCCTTGTCATGGGCTGTGAGAGTTTTTTTCCTCCCCACAGCTGTTTGAAGCTTTTCAAATACTTGGAAATAGTCCATTTTGCTGGAGCCTGGATCTCGTTTCAGGCTGCAGCTTTGCTTTTTGTATGCCAGCGGGTTGAGTCTTGAGCCGCTGCACCCGTCTGCTGCCTGCTGGCCTTTATCGCCGTGGCTGGTTTATTCTCATCTCCAGGAACTACCACTGCTTGTCTGCCCGCCACCCCCTCGGTGTAGTTTGACTGACACCTGTAGGTGGCCCATTTTATGTCTTGGCTTGTCTCCCTCTGACCTGGGAGGCGAATTCCGTAGCCCCAGCCCAGCCGTGGGGCTGCGCAGGGGGAGAAGGTGCCCAGCGTGCAGGCTCCTTCTGTTTGCACGCGTTGGAAAAGGGATGTGTTGCATCTGCTTTGGCTGCGCTATATCTGGTCGGTCAGGCGTGAGAAGAATCGCATGAATGTAAGATGGTTCTCTGTGCCGCCTCGTCTCTGGTGCATCCGCTCTGTCTGCTCCGGCGAGAGCAGACGTGGTGGTGCGAGGGAGGGAGGTTGGCTCCTCCGGTCACGATGTTTCAAGGACAAGATGCCAGAGGTTAAGGAAAAATAGGCCGTATCAGTTCTATTTCAATTCCTCTCGGAAAAACTATTTGATGTGAATAAATCTGGAGTGTTTATTTTAGCTGCCAGTTCTCACAAGAGAATCAAGCACATTACAGAAATAACTTGATTAGAACTAAAGGAAGAGCAAGCTATGCATGCAGTTTAAATGCATATCTCAAAAATAAGAGAGATGGTTTAAAATAATCTGGGAAGTTGTTTCCCCAGCCCCCACCTGTTCAGTCTCTTGATACAAGAAGTGAAAATGAGCTGGTTTAAGTGCCGCTGTATTTCTGTAAGTGTTTTACTGGTCTTCTGTGTGCAAACCGCTCCCGGCTTTCGCTCTGCACACCTGCAGGGCTGCGGTGCGTTCCCTGCAGAAGTCGGGAGGTTATTGAGACAGCTCCCCAGCTTAACCTGCCCTTCCTTCAGGAGGGAGAGTCTAGGCAGGAGCAGGCAAGGAGGGGAACGTTTTAGGAATCTAAGGATGGTCTGGGGTGAGGATAATGTGAATGAAAAAAAGAAAAGGTAAATAAGGGTTTTGCCTTCTGAGGGTGAGATGCTGTATTGGAGGAAGGTGGAGAGAAATCCACTAGTTTGGTTTTGCAGGAGGAGAATGATAAACTGATTTAAGCACCACCATCACCACCACATGCAGACAGACACTGCAGTTGCTGCTAACGTAAATTTTTCCTCCAGAAGAAGATATTCCTGGAGTATTAATGACAGTGCTTTACATGACTTCTGTGTCTATTAATAATCTAACAGATGGCTGTAGTTTCTGATGAATTGGATTCGGTTTCATTGATTAATCTGTTTTCTCCCCACCCCTGAGGAGAGGGGCGGCAGCTGTGCCAACCAGCAGCTGCTGTTGCACAACTGGGAGCATCCCCGTCCCCGATTCCCGCAGGCTCCTCCGCTCAAAACGATCCCAGCACTGCTGCCCCTTGGGAGGCTGGTAGGGAGCAGGTCTGTCACCTCGGCTCAGTCAGGACGGAGAAACGGGACAGCTGAGGGGTCTCCGTTTGAGAGCGGATGGACTGGGAGGAGTCCGGCCTTCGTGGTCCCCTTTGCAGTTACAGCACTATAGCAACTCGATGTGGGTGAAATTAAGGTCAGTGGGCTATAGAGACTTGGAGAGCTGTGTTTAAGGCGTGTTGCTTCTGATAATGGTCAGCAAGACAACGTATTACTGAACTGGTTCAGGTGGCTCTTGTCAGAGGCCCTTTGGAGGCAGCAGGTTTTCAGCACGTGGGGCAGGGACCTGGGAACAGGCAGCCCTTAGTCCCGTGATAACGCCAGGGCCACGTGTTGGCACTGAGGCGGCGACCGCTTCCTTCTCTTGGCACTTGATCCCTCAAGGAAAGTGTAAAACCCCCACTCAGCCGTGAAGCCAACCGTGGGATAAGGTGACTGGGAAAATCCCGTGAAGGTGTAGCGTGTCGTGCCCCTCTGCTTTGCCTTCCTTACACCGCTCAACGCTGACTCAGCGACTTGAGTTGGCTCGTGCTCTTCTGGGAGAGCATTCTTTATTCTGGGATCTTGCTCATTACTTCCCGTGACGTTATCTTGGAGCACAAAGAAAAGACAACGAGAGGTGGAATGAGTCCCCTTCCCAGCTGCCCCTCTCTCACGCTCACTTCTAGCGCTGGCGTGGCCTCAGAGCCAGGCGAAGCGCTGGCGCGGTACCCGGCGGGGCGGGGAAGGATGGAGCTGCACCGCTCCCTCCCGGAGCTCGGTGCTGCCAGCGGGGCTTGGGAGCAGGGACCGCTGGCAGCTCCTCCGGGACAAGTCCTTACTGCGTCAGCCGGCAGTCTCAGAGGGGAAAGAGGAAGATAAGTGAATAAAAAGTTGCATTGGAGGTTGCTGCGCAGGGGCCAGCTTCAAGGTGGGATGAAGGTGAGGGAGCGATGTGGAGGGTCCTGCCAGGGAAACCGGTTTCTTCGAGCAGAGGCTGCTGCTTGCTGTGCGCCCTGCGGTCGGGTCACAGCCCGGGTGCGGAGGGGTTTGTGCATCTCGGATGACTTTCTGCGGCGTGTGCCAGCACTGCGGCTCCTTCCTCAGAAATTGCGTCCCGGTGATTCTTACACATCCCGTAACACCTCGTGGGTAGTGGTGGCTGCTGAGCTCCAGGCTAGGAGAGCAGAGCACATCAGAGGAACGTCAGTGGGGTACGACCGCCGGGATCTCATCTGCTCTGGGCTTCCTGGCCTAATTAGAATGTTGGTCAGGCACAGCACCACGTAATGTTGATTTACTCCTCCAAACACACCTCTGGATTTACGTTTATTCATATGCTCTGTTCTCCTTTCACCTTCTCCATGGCTTCACAGAGACTGCTTGTATTACTTTTCTGACAATTTAAAGGTCAGCGATGAAAAGAGCTGTGTATTTTTTTTTTGCCCTGGGGCAGAGGAAGAGCTCTGTGCCAGACTCTCAGCTTGCAGGGAGCTGGGATGTTTTGAAAAATTCTTTCTTATTTTGGGCCGACTTGGGATGGAACGTGTGATTCTCTGCGATGACCTCTCTCTGCAGCGCAGAGATGCTGCCATGTGTGGTTAAAATTTAACATGCTTGAAATAGTTCCTTCAGGCGAGCTGTGGGATTCAGCCTCCCTCAGTTCTGGTCCTGTGCCAGCTGCCTCTTCCCCTGCTTCGCCTCTGAGCTCTAGAAGAGAGACCAGAGGACTCTTGCTTCGCCTTCTGCAGGGTATCATTTGCACTGCAGACAGATGAGATGCGGCTGTTCCTAAAAGGACGTCAAATTGCCCCGGGGATGTGTGTGTTTGAAGTTACTGCCTAGATAAAAACTCAACGCTTCCTTTACACAAAAGCTGATGATATTTGGACTCTGGTTTTCTAAGCCAGGTTTACCAGCACTTTCTCCCCATCAACCTGGTGGTAGAGATGAGCTCAGCTGCCAGCAAGGGAGAAACCGGAGTCATCTGCATCCAGCATGTGGGGCATCTCCTTACGCCAACCGCCACCGTTTCGGTGCGTACAGATAGCTCCGGGTAGTGCGTGCGGGCAGCCAAGTGCTTCTCAAAACGCCCTGCCAGGTGTACACCAGAACGGTTGGGATAGGACAAGGGGTAATGGTTTTAAGCTGAAACAGGGTAGGTTTAGACTAGATGTAAGGAGAAAATTCTTTACGCTGAGGGCGGTTAATCACTGGAAGGGGTTGCCCAGAGAGGTTGTGGAGGCCCCATCCCTGGAAACATTCAAGCCCAGGTTGGACGGGGCTGTGAGCAACCTGGTCTGGGTAATGGTGTCCCTGCTCACTGCAGGGGGTTGGGCTAGATGGGCTCTGGGGGTCCCTTCCAGCCCAAAACATTCTGTGATTCTATGATTCTATAAGGCAACACCAAAAACCGGCACTGTGCTCCCGGGTCACCCCACTCTTGGGGAGCCGCTCGCACAGATGGGCTGGAGAAGGTGTCCTAGTCGGGGGAAACTGCCAGGAGGCTGCTGCCATCTCCGGCGGGACACAGTCGCAGCTGTGTGTGTGATGCCAGGACGGATGGCTCTGAAGGTCAATAATTTCAGATGTTCTTTGGGAAGATATTTTCATTCTCTTTGGTAACAATGACGTGCTCACCCTGGAACGTCTCTGCCAAGCGTGGTGTATTTCTTAGTTACTTTGGAGCTCGGTTGGACTCATACATTCATACGAGTTTGCTTGTACACGTTTATTCATATTGACCTTCCACACCTCCTCTGTGTTGTAATGAAGGAAACAGCTCTCCCAGACTGAGTATTTACAGAATGATTTGTCAAGAGCTGCTTGGAAACTGGAACTCAGCAAAAATGCACAAACTGATTTTTTTTTTTTTATTAAATGAAACTACCTGTAGTCAACATGTTTTGCATCTAAAATTGACTTTAATGCTATCTTAGTTTGCCATTAATGAATTGAAAGTTTTGTTCTTGCTGTTTTTTCCAGCCTGGACTTCCATGGTTTTAGAATGGTGAGTCCTATAGTCTCATCTCTGATTTTATTTTTAATTCAACTACAAGAGGAAAACAAGTTTCCTCTGCCTTTTTTTTTAAAAACAAATCCCATTTGATATTTTTAGTTCTGAATGAACTAAATGGTGAATATATGGTGAATAAATGGAAACAAAATCTTCTCTCTGCCCCTGCAGAAAGAGGCGCGGGACAAATCGCTCCTGGTTCCAGGTGCTCACCGACTTCAGGAGTCTGAGCCCTTTTACACTTTTGGCAGCAGTCCTGTATTGCTTAGTAGCAATCTTTTTGCAAAGAGAAATAGAAAAAAAATAAGAAAAAGCAAACATTCATAACCTCATTTTGAAAGCTAATTAAATTTTTAATCTTTGTTTGCATTTTTCTGATGCTTGTTCTTCTACAAAGCTGCAGCCACATCCCGGTAGAGGAGGAAGAGGTGCCTGCGGCGCGATGCCATAACAACCTGAGCTTTTCAAGCTTTGGGGCTTGTCAGGAATATTGTATATCGCCCCTTCTGCATAACTTAATGTTTTTTGGGCATAAATAGATCTGCAGCTAGATAGCATCACAAAAAACATGGGTGCTTTTGGGCAGCTGGAAGCTTCTTGAAAAATAGAGCTGGAGTCTCCTTACTGTGACCCCAGCAAAGAGCTGGGAGCTTTTTTACATATTTTTTTTTTTTTTTTTTTGCTTGTCGCAGGGCTGCAGCTGACTGCGGTATCGCTCTCGTCCCTGCCGGAGCCGGGTTATGTCCCTGCAAACAGCCGCTGCCCAGCTGGAACGCTCCGGGGCTGGAGCTGGCTGGGAGCTTTGGAGTCCTTCCCGGTGGGAGACGCTGTCAAGTGTAAGGGGCTGCTGTTGCCAGAGTGCAGGAGCGAGTGGAAAGGGAAAAATGGCCTTTTTTTCTGTTCTCTCCAGAGGAGCAGACTAGCATTCAGCCACTTACCCACTAGATGTCACGGTTGGGTCTGGATTGGTGCTGCTCTCGCCGCAGCCCAAACGCCTGGTGAGGAAAAATCACACAATTTTTTCAGGCTTGCTGGCAGTTTGTGACTAATAGTGTATAAAAGCAAGCCATAAATTAATTTTCATCACTTGAACGAGGGCAAAAAGGTGGGTGAGGGGGAATATTTCAAAACCAGAGCTCCTGGCAGGAAAGTGCACCGTGTACTTTGCTGTATCCAAGGGGACATGCATTTGGGATGGGTTTGATTTAGGTGGGAGCCCCACCGAGCAGACAGGAGGCTCGGGCAGGGCCACCCCAGTCGCCCCGCGGTGCGATACCGACCCCGTGCAATGGGGAGAAACTCCCGAGGAAAGAGCTTGGGAGCCCAGAGCTGCTGCCTGCTCCTCTTCCCGTACCACGCTGGGTTTGAATCCAGACCTGCTTCGTATGATGTGCTGAGTTAAAGGGGGTAGATGGGCTGG
>JMFS01024253.1:0-20388 GCA_000699545.1 Podiceps cristatus | reverse complement strand
CGCGGGCCGCCCAGAGCTGCTCGGGGAGGCGGTGCGTTCAGTCCTCGGGCCCGAGAAGCCATTGAAGTGCTGATCGCGGGGAGTGTCTCCCGTGTGGACTGAGGAAACAATTCTCTCCTTTTTTAATTTTTATTTTATCCCCCCCCTTATTTCTTTTCCTCTGTTGCCCTCCTCTTCATACCCTTTCTCTTCCCACCCTTCCTCTTCGCTGCGTGTATAGCTACAATTACATGATACTGAACATATCAAAACGTGCCATATTCTACCCATTTCATAGACCTCGGTTATGCTCAGGAGCTCCTCCGCCGCCCTGGCAGTCCGCTTTGCAGCTTTCTCCCCTCCTCACAGCCATCCTCCTACCCACACCTAGTTTCACATAATTCACCTAAATTACCACTGTGACCACATATTTTTGTAATAGCTTTAATGAGTTGTATTTACATTAAAATTTTAGGCATGAGATTTTCAGAGTCTAGAACCCAGGGAGCAGCTATTTCTATGATATTCAGAGATGAGGGTGAATGCCAGTACAGTACCACCAGCTAGCTCAGTAGCTAAATAAATGAATGGCGTTATTCAAAAGAGCTGCGCATCCAGTGCTCTGCAAAGTCAAACAAAAGTATGCTAAACCAACTGCTTTTGAAGCAAGTGGAATAATTTACCCAGGGAGCAACAGGATGAATTAATAGCCCCTTTCAATAGAATTGAGTGCAAAATCTTGGCATTCAACTCAGTTCATTTATCTGGTACACAATATATATTTTAAATTCCTCTGAAGGCACAGTATATGCCCTCTGGTGGGAAAGAAAAGCTCCAGAGAGAGGGAATTAGAGCAGATCAGCCCTGCTCTGCTGAGCTAGTACATTCCACAAGGTCAGCAGCCAGCTGGCGGGGAAGAGCTTTGCTGGAGAGAAGCTGAAGCTTCCAGAGGTGTTCAAGTAGGATTCCCCGAACTGGGCAAATGACAAACCCCTGTTATGACCACCACTGCCCCACTCACGTGAATCTTACAGAAATTTCTACGAATTTTTTGTTTTGAGTCGTAGATTTCTAAAGCTCTTCTGAGCTTCGTACTAAGAACTATCATCTTTTTTATCCATGAAGGTAGGAATGACAGAAGCTTAGATCAAAGGGAAGTGTTTGTTTGAAGATAAGTGGGTCTCTGTATAAATATGGATTCTTTGAGCATGCAAGGAGTTAATTGCAAAAAAGTAATAAAAAAATTAAGCACCTCTTGTGAGGCCAGCTGATGTGTAAATTCTATTTATCTGAGAAAATTTATAATGATGTTTGCCATTTTAATTGATTTAAGGGAAACGCAGTCTGCATTTTTATAATGGATGTTCCCAGACTTTCATTGAAAGTAGGCTTTAAAAGAGATGCAAATGACAACCTATTTAATGGCTGTGCACAGAAACAGAAGCTGCCCTCTTTGCACTGAAGATGTGTGAGAGTGTGAGATCTGCAGATCCAGAATGAGGCACTTGAAGTAACCCAAAATAATCAGTACCATCATGCCCTGAGACAAGGATGAAATAGTAAATGAGAGGCAAATTTTGAGCACTGGTGAGCCTGAGAGAACATATCACAAATGACTAGTTAATTTAAATGCTCATATGTAATGCTAATTAACATTGCTATTAGCTGTCCCAGTGTATACATATTGCATTCTCATTGCAGTGACTTCCATGTAGCGTTGTGAACAATATTCAAATGTGGCGTACTGGTAATAAAGGAGACCCTTTCAGCTGTTGCAGAGATCCAGGAATGGATCTGCAGCTTTATCTCAAGCTGAGGATCTAGACTCCATCCTTTAGGGAACAAAATTATATGACGTTTCTCTGTCGTCTGCTGAGTGCCTATTGGGAATGATCACATGCTTGTAAAATCTAATTATAATCTGTGTTAAACTGGGCTGTGTTTCTATTGCTCTGCAAGAGCAGTCTCCAAAGCAATCATAAGTATGACCAGCTCTTATTCTTTTTTTTATCCAATGTATGAGAAGCTAAACGTTCGGAACTGTGATAGAAAGACTGACCGGTCATGCCCATCCGTGGAGGTGTGAGAGGAGAGGCCATGGCACTCTGCTGCTAGTGTGATGTGGCAGTGAGTGCAGTGTGTGACACTTAAGATGTTGGAGTGCTTTGCTGTCCTCACACTTCATTCGGGGTGTTTCACAAACTACTTACGGAGACCCTGTGAATTGCTAATATGAGGAATTCCTGGCAATGTTGAAACACATAAAATCTTGTATGGAACTATGCTGTTGTAGTTCCTGAAGGAGTACACTTGGGGGATGTCTGCAGAAAAGGCAGACAAACATGATCCTGAGTGTAACCTTGGAGCTATCCTTCACAGACGGATTAGGGTTGGTTATTGAGTCCAGTGGTGTTATGGCACAGGATAGTCTATCAGAGTCTGATGTGCTGAGCTACCTTACAATCCTCGTTTTGTCCTGTGTGTAAGCTGCCACTGTCCCTTCATATTGTACTCCTTTGCATCCCAGGTCCGCCTTAGTTTTCTAGCAGTTGCTTCCAGTGCCAAGCACCACCCCAGTCCAACTTGAAGAGCATCTTCATTTTACTTGAGGGACAAAGGAGTCAGTTAAATTATGCAAGTGAAAAGCAGAAACTGGAAACAATTATGCCTATTGCTCCCTCAAGGGTCTGAATCATAGCAATGTATTTTTCAGAAATATTTTACAATGGTTCTTAAGAAAGTAGACCATAGTCTCATATGCATTATGAGCAAGTTCTGTAAGCTACCAGATGCAAGAGCACATAATTTTAGCAAAGCTTACTTTTTGAAGTATGTAATCCAGCGGGGAGGGAGAATGAATTATTTAAAACCTAATAGTCATAATTATGAAGCACTAAATTAGCATGACAATTTCTAAGTCAAATTACATGGTGATGAAAAATGGCAAGATGCTGTCTAAGAAGGGTAGAACTTTTCATAAGGAATAGTTTCTACATTGTTTACAGAAGAAAGGCTAATGTATCAAATTTACTTACAGGATTTTTTAATGAAATCATTAAGGATATTTGTGTCAAAATCAACAGTTTGGAGAAAGAGAACTGTTTGCACACCATGAATACGGCAAAAACAGCAGTTGAAGTTTGTCCACCTATGTAGGCCAATCCCTGTTCTTCAGGAAAAGACCTTTGGGCAAAGGACTAGTTTGACACAAACAAGAACACTTTTAGGGATGGAAGTTTCCTTGTGAGGTTCAGATACACCCCTTAATAACTTGACTAGAAATACCGATTAATTTCACAATTGGGGATTAAGTAATGGAATTATTTTTAACCATTATTCACGGCAGCTGCTTTGCCTAAGGATTAGGCTCCATGTTGTCAAAGGCGTTAGAGGTAATAAATATATCCCATTTCAAATCTCTTTTGAGCAATTCAATTCAGGTATCTCAGGTCTGTCAGTAATCAATATTTTGAGCTGCATTTTTGTTTTCCCCATGTCTCCCCACTTTTCACATATTTCAAAAAAGAAGATGCAGTAACAAAAGTATAAGCTTATATTCATTTCATAAAATGCTCTTCGAAGAACAATACATGATACTTCCAAAGATACTTAGCAGCATTCGACTTTGCATTGAAGTATACAGTACTTATGAAGTCAAAACCTTTTACAGGTTTATATCTTTGTGGTTCTAAAGTATAATGCAGTGCTGTATTGTGTCTTAAAGCCTCTTTTTTTTTTTTTTTTTTTTTTTCCTCCAAGCTTACTATTATTTTCTTTTATGAAATTTTTAATAAAGTTCAGTTTTCCTTATTGCCTCAAGGTATTATTCTTGTAGAGCCAGCAGACAGTTACAACAGAATTGTTCACATTTTGCATATTCTAGAAACAACATTCAAAAAATCCCGTTCCCTTACACAGCTATGAACTGAGCTTTGAAAAGTATGTAGTTTCATCTTGCAGCAATGACAAACTGTGTCTTATTATAAACAACAGCAGCAGACGGCTCATAAAAAATACTTCTTCTTTTCACTTCAGTAAAAAATACAATATCTGGAGGTTAAATTGTGCTGTCATTTACAGTGATATAGATTTGGAGTTACTTGGTTGATTTGGAGATATTTATGGTGTTACACATTTTCATAATGCAAATGAGTTGAATTTGATTCTGAAAAATCTAACTGTCTGGCATATTATTTCTGGTTTGACATTTGTGCTTCTTATCTTCACAACTGCTGCTGCTAAACTTTTAGAAGCCTATCCTTGGGTAATTTGCCTCTTGGGAATAGCAAACAAAATACTGTGACTGTATCATATTAATGTGCTTATGCAATGGCATATTTATAGCCAGACAGCTCTTGTGATATCCCCCCCCCCTCCCCCCGCCCCCAAATACCTGGAAGGGAAAAAATCAAAACACCCTTAGTTTATGCATGTGGTTTTAAAATTCTAGCAAAGGAAGGTTATTATTCTTTCTAGTGAATCTGAAAAATGACTGTGGAAATGTTTTCATGACACACATTTGCCAGTGCACAAAACCTGAAAGATAACTGAACTCAAGCATTTTCAGGCCTGTGTCTATCATTTTGGATATTTATTCCAGCAGAAAATATACCACTGTGGTTTTGGTCAATGGGTTTCAATAACCTAATCTAACAGATTAGGTGTGATTTACTGGAGTGAGTCCTCCAACAAACAAGCTCTCAGAAGGATTTAAGACTGAGTTTAATTGGGTGTCTCAGCCCAGGACCACCACTTCATTACAATCCCCATAAGCACCCAGCTCTGTTGGTGTATGAGTCCTAGTAAAAAAATCAGACTTCCTTAGAAGTCAGTGCCAGCTAGACACTTCTTCCAGCTATAAACCACAGCTTTTTCACTCTCGTATTCAGGTCAGGTCTGGTACTGGGCATTATCCAAGGAAGTTTATCTGGGAAGCTTTATTGAGAAAGAAATTTGACACTCAGGAACTGTTTCAGCTTATGCTATTAGATCATTTCTGCTTGACTGAAATAAAGGAATCATCTTTGCTTCAGAGTTTTGGTATGATAAGGCCTGTCCGTTTCACTGAGATGAGGGAGACAGGTGAACTACAGCAGTGTACAGCATCTTGAGATCAGAACCTCACAGGTTTTAAAGGACTGTTGTGGTTTAACCCCAGTTGGCAACAAAGCACCATAGATCCACTCACTGACCCCCCCTCCCAGTGGGATGGGAGAGAGAATTGAAAAAAAAAAGACCTCATGCATTGAGATAAAAACAGTTTAATAGGACAGCAAAGGAAGGGAGAATAATAATGATAAAAGAATATACAGAACAAGTGATGCACAATGCAATTGCTCACCACCCACTGATTGATGCCCAGCCTGTCCAGAGCAGTGATCCCCCTCCTGCTCCCCCACGGCCAATTCCCGCCAGTTTATATACTGAGCGTGATGTCATATGGTATGGAATATCCCTTTGGCCAGTCTGGGGCAGCTGTCCTGGCTGTGTCCTCTCCCAGCTTCTTGTGCACCTCCTCGCTGGCAGAGCAGGGGAAGCTGAAAAGTCTTTGACTTCGTACAAGCACTACTTAGCAACAGCTAAAACCATCCGTGTTACCAGCATTATTCTCGTACTAAATCCAACACACAGCACTATACCAGCTACTAGGAAGAAAATTAACTCTATCCCAGATGAAACCAGGACAGCCATTTAAAACAGAGAATTAATTCTTAGGTTGAGAATTCATAAGCAGAAAATTATTGGATGAATAAATGGGATGGATGAAAACTTAAGAAATTAAGTGTCTTAAGTGGTTTTTTTTTTGCTTTCTCTTGCACTAAAATGTTCTGGTTGCTATAACATATGTTCAGCATGAGAAGCTTAATATCAAAGCTTCTGTAAATGCCAGGAAGGTTAATGATGAAAGACAGCTGTCAGTTCTTGTTCACTAAAAAGTAGAAAAAGAAATAATCCAAGAACCCGCTGAATAGTTTTCTAAGTAAATTACTGTTGGTTTCTAAAATAAAACCCCAAGAAACAGAGAAAACCGAGCTGTATGAAATAAAAATGATCATTGAACACATAGAAATCTTTGAATGTACCTAAACAGAGGTGATTAAAGGTCAATTCATTGTGTTGCAGATAGATAGAAATGCAGCCCTAAACTGAGTGGGGAGCTGGGCAGCCACGTCACTGTGACAACAGTCACGTTGGAATCTGTCACGCTGAGTAATCTAACAGAGGGCAGAGAGTAGTTTCACGAAGCACTATAAGGCTTTAACAAAAAATGTACCCATTAAAGAGCCCAAGTCTTTAGTGTCTTATAGATCACTTTAAACATCCTGAAAGCAAATCTTAGTACTACAAATTTGACATACAAAAGAAACAGAACAACAAGCTATGCCCTATTTCTCCTATTTGTTTGCCTAGCTTTTGTTATCAGTTTTTAACCTTTCTGTAGCTTTGTTTGCTGGATTACAGAGCTCACTGTTATCCTCCTGAAGGATTCTCCAACAATCCTAGAAATGCTTATAAATAGAAATCAAGTAACGCTTTGAATTCTTTTATTTAGAATTGAATTCACCGATGCTTTCACTCCAGTGAATTAATTCTTACATCTTTCCAATATTTTAACATCTTTCTTGAATCACAGATACTACTGCTAGGTACAAAGGCAATAGAGGACTGAGTTATTGCCTTCTCCAAACTCAATATTCTCATTTATGTGTCCAGAATTGATTGACCCTTTTGGATGTAGAGGTGGATGAAGGCCTCAAAGAACAGGATCCTCATACCCTACTTGTGGCTGAGGAATCACGTTATGAGTGTATACTCTTAAAGCTGTTGTTCGGAGTGATGGAATGGTATTTGGTTATATTCAGTTATGCTGGTTTTGCAACTAGTTTATCAGATTGTTTTATCATATCAGTCTGTTCTTTTAATTATTTGTCACTCCCCCAATCACTGTGCTCTATGCAAATTTTATCAGCAGTGATTTTATTGTTTTCTTGTAGGTTATTCAAAATAAGTTAAACAACAAGGAGTCAAAGTTGGTGCACCCTTTATGACCACATTTGAAGTCTATCAATCACCCATTTTTTATTTGATATGCACCATCATGATTTTCTATTACAAGAATAATTTAATTTCTTAAATCTTTATTGTAGTTTCTCAATCAAAATTTTATGCAGTCAAATATTTTACATAAGTATAAATGCATTTATACAACAGTTACATTTATACAACACAGTTACATTTATTTATCAAACTTTTGTTCTCACAGAAAAGGATATTGAGTTATCCTGAATATATGTTTACTTCTTTATATATTCCTATTGATTTGCATTAGTTAAATTATCCTTCTTTAATTCTTTCTTAATAGAATGTCCTATCAGTCATTCTGTTGTATACTTGAGATCAATATTAAGTTGATAGAACTACAATAGCTATTTATATTTTTTTTCAGTATTGGCATAACCTTTGCTTTCTTTCAGTGCTCTGGAACATCTCCATTGTTTAAAAACCGACTGAGAATGAATATTAACAGTCCATAATGCTCTTTGCTGGCTCTTTGAAAACTCTTGGTTGTGATTAATCTGTACATGCTGATGTAAGAAGATCTAAATTTAGAATCTGCAGATAACTAGATGTCCCTTGATTCTCCTTTTAATGTAAATTTTTTAAAAAATGAGTTTTAAACACTGTGATTAAAGATCTGTTTTGTTGCTTTATTCACTCTCCTGGTATTTTACTGTTTCACTGTCTGTTTGAAATCCTACAGGTGGAAAGAGCTCTGAATTTCTAAGACCTTTTTTTTTTTAAAAAAAAAAAAAAAAAGGGAGCTACAGATTTCTTTGCAGATTATCTTTGACTTGTATGAACCCTTGGGATAAATGTCTGTCAGCTACCTTAGCAAATCATGCATTATAAGCAGCTCAATCCTGTTTCTAACCTTTCCAGGAGGGGGTGGTTTTTCATTTTTCACTTCATAACTTTCAGTGTGCTTTCTCATTCTTTTGCACGATAATTCTAAAAAAAAAAAAAAAAAAAAAAAAGTCTTAAAACCTAAAGCTTTTAATTAGCAGGGTAATTTCCATGTCATAATATATGTAGTGTGGGCGCTATTTATTTACCTTCTTCTTCAAAAAGTTTTAAAAATATTTAAATCTTTGGAAAAAGTACACAAATATATTTGTGTTATATAATAGAGAAAACAATACAATGACCAACTATATACACATATAGTTGTACATACTGTAAAGTAGTGACATTATATGTGAAATTGATGACTACATTATGAGCTGTTAGTAAAAGCAATATATTAGTTTTAAATTGATCAAAGGAAGAGACTGGAGAGCCCTTTCCTCCCTCTATTAGGTGGGTTGGGCTGTGGCTCATGTGGCAGTGGGGTGCTCTCCTGGCTGTACAAGCTTTCTGACCCCACTCCCACCACAGCTCCCCCTTTCTTCTGGATAAACAAATCCAAAATGGCATGGGGAGCAGAGGAAGGAAAAGGAGACATTCACAATACAGAGACTAAACCACTGTAACCACAGCCCAAATACGTGTCTTTTGAAGACAAAATAGCAGTTATGCTGACTAAGTCTGTGAGTATGCACATGTTCAAGCTCAACATCCTGAGCATCCCACTGATTTCACAATAGTAAAATTAAGTCCTGTGTACATTTTCAAGGTGGAGCCCTTGGCTATCAGGAATTCTGGCCTTGTGTTTTACTTCTGCCACCTGCCATCACCCTTATTTCTTGACTCAGATTTGCATCCACAGTAGGACTCAGAGATGGATATTTTCTAAATCATTGTGAAAGAGTTTCATGTTTGCTGGATGCTGTCATCTGCATCTCTAAAGCACCATTGTGGTATATTTAATTTAAAAATCTCTGTGGCATAACTGGTATAGGGAATTGATGATAACAGAATAAATATGGACCAAAATGACAAAATGATTACATTTTTGACCTCAGATATTGAAAATATAAAGTTGTCTCACATGTCTTGAAATGCGAAATTTAAGGGTACAAAGAAGCAGGGCAAATCCCCAGATCAATGGATCTGGGTATTTTAGATTATTGGAAAAAAAAAAGCTACGGAAAATGGGTTGAGAAGGACTTGAGAAAACACACTTTTTAAAATTAGTTGTATTAAAAGTAAATGAAGGCTCTTGGCCACCCTAGAAATGTGGTTCATGGTCAGTCATTCCAAATGGACCATCCTGACTTCCTCTGGTCTGTATCTCCTTCTCATGTGCCTCCCATTATGTGCTTCCTGGTGGGGCCCACCATATTCAGAGCAGTTTGTTAACACACTGAAACTCTTTAAAATGCATACCATGTGTGCACAAAATGTCTTCATTTATCAGATTAGCTCACAGATCAGGCACTATTCAAAAGAGGAGAATGGTTCTAGAACAAGAGTTTGAAACTGAATTCCCTCTTCAGTCAAAGGCTGGGAATTAAAAACAAAATAGACAAAAATGACTACTTTTCAAGTTTTACCCCCTTTTAATTGACAGAGTTAAATGACATTTTAATAAAGTAAATACATTTTTAAACCTCTTTCCACGAACACAGGCTGCATTCACACATTGCCTGCCAGCTACTTCCAAGATGGCTGAGGAGGCGACCGTCCCCTGCACACCCCCAGCTGCTGATTGCTGCCCCTCTGATCTGCCTCTGGAACTGCTCTCATAAATGTCCTCTACTCATTTCAGCCAGTGTAAACCAGGTGCAGTAAAACAGTTTAAAGGTCCTGACCAAGTCCTTGCTACAGATTTGTCTTGGTGGGGCTGTGTGAGGATAGCCAAGCCTTGGCTACGAAACAACGCCAGCACAAGCCTCTTGCACGGATGCAGATGTTTTAGCAAATCTCCATGGTCATGGCCCAGTTGGCATTGTCAGGGGGGTTAGTTACACCTTCCTGCAGTAAGAACCAGGCTCCCACAGCTGAGCTGAAGCACTTTGGCAATACAATAACAGGTATTTCTGTCCCGCTGGAACACACCTCGTTTTCTTGGCACTTTTTTATTTATGAGGTAGACACGCGGATTCGTTCACACCCACACAGAAGTCAGGTGTGTCTTAAACATCTGGATTAGTTAGGTAGATAGGATCAATTCTTCCATCCCGCTGTGACATTATTTCATTCATGTAATGTGGCCCTCCCTGAATAATAGATGTGGAGGTATGTTTTATAGTAAACATATTTCTGTCCTTTCCTTTCTACAAGTATGACATTGAGAAATGGTTGAGCAAAATCAAATGACTTTAATTGGTAGGAGAAGATGTGCTAAATTATCCTGGATTAATTACTAATATAATCAAATATCAAAACAGATTTCTAAATGTCAGGAATAGTGAGAAGGAGGAAATACTATTCATACCAACCCTCCAGCTAGAATCAGACTTATATATTGCCTTTGTCTTCTGAATTTAGCTTTCAGATAACTGATTTATATGAAAATAAACCCTCTTGTGACTAAATTTCATACTAACCAACAGAGAAGTTTAAGAAATATGAGTTCTATCAAATAAGGTTTGCAGTTTTAGCCACTATCATGTAAAACAACCGATGCATCACTTTGATAAATAAATACATGACAACTGAGGGCAAAACATGTTCTTTCATTATTTTGAGGTTTTCCTACACAAATTCAGAAGAGAGATCTGCTTGGGGGGAGGGCAAACACACAAATCCAGCCTACTGTTGTGAGATTTCTGACATATGTTAACTCATGAATTTGAAATGGATCTAACTGTTTTGGTATTACCCTTCATAGGAAACCCCTTATTTCACAATGAATAAGAATTTTTGCTTATTTTATCTTGTGTATCTTGTGAGACTTTGAGACAAAATACTTCCTTTTATTTGATTAAAAACTTTCACACAAAAATGATTATGCATTGGACAGCATAATTTATACAATCTATTTTGTGAATAAGCCCTAGCAATGGATTAAACATGAATTGTTAGACTGTTGCTGTGACCCTTATTTCTGGCACTTATAAATAAATATATTCCCCTGTGGCTTCACTAAACCTTTTGAAAAGTACATTTGTATGCAAATCTGTAAAAAGTCATGTGGCAATGTCACCCTTCACGTTGCAGAAGTTGTACAGTACCATAGCGGACTGCGGAACAGTCCGACAGCTGATGTATTGGAAGCTCCAGGCCATTTTCAGTAGGGGACATTTAGAATTAGTGAACATAAAAAGCTGAAGTACAGAGGACAATTTTGCCATATTCAAGAGATGGATCGGGTGACCTGCTAGGCCTTCCTGTTAGTATTTTCTACTGATACACACAGTATTCTGATAGTCATTTGCTAACTCTTACTAATATTGCTTAAGGGGTAAAACAAGCGATACTCTGATCCAGAAAATGTTGGTGTCTGCCATGTGCCCAGGGAACGGTTGGTAGCTACCAGCCTAACAGCCGGGTGTGATGGCCAGTGGCGAGCACGCTGGAAGGCAGCAGGGTTGTGACGGGCTTGCTGCTACTTTAACCAACACCACCTGGCTTTCAGTTGATCTGCAGCAACAGAATAACTTAAGCTATAGGCTTGCGTTACAGATTGATGTAGTTTATATCCATCACAGAACTGTAATGGAAAACCACTTTATAGCAATTTTATTCTTCTAATAGACTATTATAAAGACTATATTAAAGAGGCAACTGAAATGAGGCTTTTTCAGTTATGAAGACATAATATCTTTGAATGGGGTACCCTATGTCAGATTTGCTGCTCTTTTCCTAGTGCAGAACAAGAAAGCATTTGAATACTGAATTCTTTTATCAGAAATGAGACAAGGAACCTTTCAGGCCACACAATAAAAATAATTAAGAATTACGTGTATTAGTCATTTGAGCAAAGATATTCAGCCCTTTTGGTTTTTTGACAAAACAATTTTTCTTCTGGAAACCAAATGAGTTTTCAAAGAGAGCCCGTTTCAACACATTTCTAGGATAAAAGAGGCCCGCCCCCTTTATTAGCCTGTATGATGATACCCAGCAAAGTATCATGCTGTCTATGAGATAAGATGATGGCATTCACTGGGTAATTAACTGGGCAATATACTGTTTCAACCTACTAAGAGTTCAGGGTGCGGTCAACATCAGTACCAACATCAGGATTTGATTTTTCAGATCTACAGCAAATGACCTTTACATAGCGGGAGTAACTGGCAATGATTGTAGCCTGTAGTCCACAGTTTTCTGTGAATTTTTTTGGCTATTGTGAGAGAATGAGTGAAAATAAAAGTTACTGAGTTCAAGTCCACATCTGTGTGGGAAGTGTCTCTACTTTTTTACTGCTCTCCTCAGCCTGCCTGTTCTCCACCATGTGGGAAAATTCATCACACTTACATTCCAGGTGATACAATCCCTTTATACCATTACCCATCACAGTGATATTGTGTGTTCAAAAAAAAAAAATGCAGAAAAAATCCCTTGGCTCTTGCAGCACAGAGTGAAACATCATTAGCGTAGCCCAATGCCTCAGTGGATGTGAAAAAAACAAAACAAAACAAAACTATGTTAAAAACTCTACTGAGAATATGTAAATATATTGCTTTTAGAAACTTAGGAATTAACCAAATGTCAGGTTTTCTCAGGAAAAGCAGGAGTTACGACCCTGAAACTACCTTCTTCCAAATTTGGAAGTCCTCATTCAAAATACAGAGCTGCTGGGGGTTTAACATCTTGGCTGAAATATTTGTACTGGATTCAATAGAAAGCATTTCTTCTTATTTTCATCTCACAAATTCCCTGAAGGGGAAAAATAAAGTCTGAAATAGAAATATGTGCTAATAGAGCTAAATTAAGACTGACAAAGATATAAGCAATGGAAAGCAAAGCATTACAAGGGGAAATTTAACTAGAAATTTCACGTGCACTACAGTGAGGTATCCATACTCTATCCTCTGTGTAATCTCTTTTGCAGTCAGAACAACATTAAATAAATTCTTTTTTCCGTAGTGTATAAGCAAAGATATCTAGTTAGGAGACATCTTTCAACTAATGTAAAAACCTAGATAGGCTCCACCTTATAGACCCAAGAAATTTTGCGAAGTACAAACGTGTCAGACACAGAGTGAAGGGTCAGACATTTAAAGAGAAGTGATGACAAGCATAATTAACCCACTTCACACTCAGATTGATTTTAAAGAACATTAGAAACACTTTTAATACTGAGTAGGTACATATTTACTGCATGTCAGTGTTTAAAAGTCCCCAACCCTTTAGGAAACACACTGGCCAGAAAAATACGGTGGGATTATTATGGTTATGACCAAATAAATTGAAACATTCACAGCTAATGTTGACATCAAATAGTTGAGCATAGCAGGAAGCTGCCATCAGTAATTTACATATTCACTTCTAATTGTGCCTGTGCATCATAAAGTTCATTCATATTTGCATTTGTTGCCCTCTGAACCAAGTCATTTTCCAGTGGCATATATTCACTTTCACTGCAGGTAACTTTCATGAGTGGTAATTAAAGGACAATTTTTACTGCATTATGCTGCAGGAAACGATAAATGGTTGCTGAGATTGATTAATAGCCAAACTAAGTTTGAGATACGTAATCAATCTTAGAGGCACAAGAGATTGTTCCTGTTATGTAATGCAAAGTAACAGGAAAGAAAACCCCTATTTATTCTGTATAGCCAATGCTCACCCTTTAAATTCCACTATATTGCACTAAACGGCCTGATTTATGTTTAAAAGTTCCCAACAGAGAACAGCCTCAGTCTATGTGTAATGACTTTTTACCCTCATTATCTGCACAGTCTGTGTCTGGGCTCTGGCTGGGACAATACCAAGGAGGATGTCAATGTTATCTTAGTGTGGAAATGATTTTCTAGCAGACAACTGCACCTGAGGGTTGCTGTGCATCCAACCCCATTCCGTTGCCTTCAATGCCTATTGAAGATACGCCTTCTCAAATACTGCTCAACCCCGTGGACTCAATATCGCTTTCAGTTGAAGCTTTACTGTTTCACTAGTAGCTGGAACAGACCCAATAACTGTAATGTGTTTTTACTTGCTGAAATAAAATACTATTATGCTGTGCCTTATTTTGCCATCCAAACATTGTGCTGAGAAATACTATCAATGCAGAATTGCTGTCAAATACTTATTTGTATTGGGAAAATAGCACTCTTTCTGTAGTAGCATGATGTTATCATTTAATTATTTTTTCTTTTGGGCTTTATGATGGAAAGCTGCAATTCAATGAAGTATATATTTAAATGCAAAAGAGGCATACCGATTAATCAGTACAGAATACGAATGCTTTTAATTTGCATCAAAAAAACCTGTGGGGCTTAGAAAAACACTGATCTTTTAAATAGAAAGTACGTAAAAGTAATTCCTATCCATGCTCACATGTCCTCAAATACAATGAAAAATCGCAATTGTACAATTAAATTATCTTTGCAATAATATATTCTCTTGAGATTTTGCATTATGCTAAGAACGTTTTGATGAGTCTTTGATTTCTTTTTATTTAGCATAAAAATGGACATACATAAATAATTTCAATTGATAAAAAAGTCAAAAATTCACAGAGATAGATTAAATGTTAACTCTGAAACACTGAGAACAGAAATATAGATGTTTACTGCTTTCTGGTTTTTACCCACCCAATTAATATACAGAAACTTAGTACTGAAGATAGGAAATAAATTAGGCTAGAGATTACAGTTAGGTATAGCCATGAGCATGGAATAATTAATTTTGAGGTGTGTATAAACAAGATGATGGTATTATTACAGTCATCTCTCCATTATCTGGGATCATAGGAGACTGGAAACTGATGGAGAACAGAAAACCCTGGATGTTAGAAAGGCTCCGAGGAACACCAGAGGCACTTCAGTTGTGTGTATAGTAAATACAGTCCAGAAGAGCTTATTAGCAGGAGCCAGTGGTCTCAACACACCATTTGCAGTGTAGCATGAATTTGCAAAGCCACCTTAGGCTCTGCATCTCAAGGAAGCAGTTATATTCCCGATGACACTGCAAATAATGTCTGAGCCAATAAGCCCCACTAAGCCTGGGGTGGCTCTACAAGTATATGCATTCACTCTGGAACATTTTGTGTTACTCTCATGGCCTTTAGCAAGCAGTGCAAAAGAGAACAGAAATGGAGCTAAAGGTGTTTTCAGATTTCAAAACATTTCTCAAGACCTTGAGCAGTGGTTTTTCCTGCTAGGGATGGTCACTCCAAAGAGTTAAGCAAGTAGGACACTGCTGACAAGGGGCATCCACCTTTCAGAGCCGCTTTCAAGTCAGGGACATAGGAGACTTGCCTTTGGATCTGCTATACTCCCTTTCACTGCTAATTATCCAAATACTACTTTTTCCTGGGCAAGGTGTCTCTGTCCGCTTTTTGACCAGAAGCTCTATGCAGGGCGAAAAAACTTTCCATGGGGAAGTTTTATTTCATATATACATATCAAAGAAAGTCTTCCATTTTAAAGGATTGGCATCCCCCAACAAACAGCTATTTCACCATGAAATTCCAAACTGCCTTCTAACGAGTGGGCCAAACCTGCATGGGTCTATTCAGAAAGCTGACTTTCACTCAGTGCCTACCCCTTGCAATGGGATTGATTCTTTTCATATTTAAACTAGCCCCCAAAGCCCTTAAATAAAAGAATGCCAAAAACCATCTGCTAACGAAAAGGATTACTGCCAGAAATCCACCTCCACCTTTAAGTGGTTGCTTTAAAGCCAGACCTTCCTCAAAATGTTTTTATAACAAAGTAGATAAGCCTCATTTGTGACTGGTGTAAGAAGCAAACCATCTTGTCATTTATCACACAGTGCCCATGTTACCTGGTTTAGGTCTAGGAAGAAAGAAATCAGCTGTCTTGAGGTTCTGCATGTGTATGGCTGTATCACCAGGGTCTGGATGCTCCGCTTTTCCCCATGCTCTTAGGGCAGTGGATGCCTCCTCTGCCTTGGCAGTATTTTGAGGGATTAAGAAGATAAGCCTACCTTGTGATGGGCAGCTGGAAGTGACGGCAGCAGAAGGGACCTAGACAGGGAGCTGGGACAGAAGATATGGGAGGAATTCTTTGATGCAGTGAAAACGGAAAGGCAAAGTCAGAAGGCAACCTGGTGGCCAGAGGCTGAGCTGGGAAAGATGAAAAAATGAAGACCAAAATGAAAGAGGTCAATGGAACAGGGGATCAGCGGAACAAGGGAGAGGAACAACCAAGATGACAGACTGAGAAAAGGGTAGTGGAGGTGAGAGAAAAGGAAGGGCTGTTGACCTCAGCGCACTGCTGAGGAGCAAAGATAAGCACGCAGGAGGGAAGAAGAGGAGCAAGTTTTATGAAAAATGAGGTTGAGACAGAAGGCAAATCCTGCAAGTGAAAATATATCAGAGGAGAAAGGTCATGTCAAAATACAGTAAAACTATTTATTTTTGTGCCGCTCTTATCTTGTGCATTCTCAAAGCTGCAATTTTGAATCTTATTATTGTTGTGCTCTCCAGCAGCTCAGGCTGCCTAGCAATGCCTCGCTGGCGTGTGCTGGCTCTGCTGCACAGAGCTCGCCGGCTGCCTAGCAACTGGCAGGGGGGTGCAATGGGGTCCCTCGACCAGGCTCAGGGATGCAGCCCTACCCCAAACCCCCCCAGCTCCCACAGCAAGGCAGGAGGGAGCATCCCCAGTTGTTACAGCTGGATGAAAACCTTAAAAATGTTAATTGGAAAAAAGGGCATGTGGGGGTGCCCACGAGAGCGCAGAGAGCCTGACAAATTGGCTCTGAGAAGTGGGAACAGCCCCATTCATCTCTGCAATACTCAGACACCCTGCGATAATTACTGAAATATCAATATGGTTAATTATTCTGGTTCTTAAGTAAGGCTCTGTGGGCTGGATCTAAAGCACAGGAAAACAAACCAACACAGCTATGTACCTTCTTGGGCAGCTACTTCTAATTTGGTATAGTAAATACCAAATAAGGCAACTTTTGGTCCCAGAAAAAAACATTGAAGTTATAGTACTAAGTATTCACACAGTATTGTCCCAGTACAGCCACATTTGTGTAACAATATCACTGTAATCAACAAAAATTTTCTTATGAGAGCATGAGATTTGGGATTTGGCAGTAGAGCTGATGTGGCTCATCTGAACAGGCCCTGTATCCTCTGTGTTTCCAGCTGCCCCCCCAGATCCCGCGTGTCCCTTTCCATTGTACTGTCAAAAGTGCTTGTGCAGCTAAACAACCAAACCAGGAATTGATCCAGCTGAGAAACCGTCCATCAAAACAAAGTTATTTCCCAATCATCACTACCAAAGCAAGTACTGTTCCCAAGGGAAAAGCAAAGACACATGTCAATCTATGGCCTAGAAAAGGGAATAGGCAGTTACAGAGCTACATAAATTACAGTGCAGGAGAAGTTACTTTGATGCTGCTACTTTGATGCTGTTCTAAACAGGTGCGTTTAGAATATAGTCACATTTTTCTCTCCCAGTCAAAAATGGGCTATGTCCCAGAAGCACAGTATTGCCCTTGGAGTTGATCGTGCATCACTGTTGAGGAGCAAATCTCAGATGGACAGTTGAGACACTGAGCAGTATATAAGCACATTTTGCTTTGGATGGGAATTTATTCAGGTGATCATTTGGGTGGAGCTTGAAGAGCATCATTCCATTTTTTCCTCTACCACTCCAGCTATCCCAGTCAGGAAAATTTTAATTCCCAGCTCTCTTGCATATGTGAAGTATCTTGAGTAAGTTAGTTAACTTTTCCTTCTAATCAGCAGTTTATTGTCTGGAGCAATGGGGAAGTGTGATAATTTAACAAAAAAAACCTCCCCAAAACCCAACCCCAAAACAAAACAAAAAACCAAACAAAAAAACCACACAACAAAACACCCAGAATAAAATAGTTTCTAAAGAAAAACCCAGTGAATGTAGTTCAGACGCACACTAGTGTCTTCAGCAAATGTCAGCTCGAGTCCAAGGTTTATTTGCTCTGGCTCAGTGCTGGTTCTGCTAGATTTGGCTGGCACTTGCAAGCTACCTGAATGTCCACTGTGCTTTCAGGTACTTTGGGATCGCTCAATGTACACACCATGCACAGTCACGGAGTGAGCTTGGGTCTATTGCATCTGAGTCAAAAAACCCTCCAAGAACCTCAGGCATGAGGAACACACTGCAAAGACACTCAAGTGACCCTGCAGAGAGTAATTTTGAAAGCAGGAGGGCTAGCATGGGGCAGGAGCTAATAAAGCCTGCTGATCTAACCAGTTGAGCATGTCCGCAGGGTTCCCAGCACATCTCGCGTTGCTTGGCCCTCGCAGCAGTGCTGCTGTGGTTGTACAGCACAAAGTTAAAACGTCCTGCTGGAGTTGACCTCGCTCAGCGTGGAGCCAGTTGGGGTGTTTCTGTACCTGCGGCAGGTCATGCTCCCAGGCACGGGGATGAGCCCCGGCTGGGCCAGGAAGGCTGAAGTCACACCGCAGCTGTCACAAGGTGGCGCCCTTTGACGCCGTCTTCCAAGGTCGTCTTGCGGGGCCAGCGCGTTTTGACGTAGAGCTAGTAGGTTTTTTGGTTTGCGCAAGGCCTTTTGGGTCGAGATCCGTTGGAGGAAAGGGGCTATAAGCCCTCCTCGAGCCTCTGCTCTGCTGCTTGAGGTGAGTGTGTTTCCCGGGAGCCAGCGCCGCCCCACTCGGCTGCTGTCCCGCCATCTGCTTCTAGGACTGGGGTGCCTACCGAAGTGAAGCACAATACATTTAGCGAAACACATACCACTGATTTTTCTCATGATGAAAAAAGTTGACGTGCGAGACCCTGCACATCTGCTGCCTCTTGGTACAGAGGCAGCAATAACATTTTAAGAAGAAATGACAACAGTTGTGCTACATTGAGGATGTTAACAGCTTCCGTGAAGTCAGTGTGATCTGTAGGCAATTACAGACTCATCCAAACCAATGGGTGTTAAGCAATTTGCAGCCAGACTGAATAGAGAAATCAAATTTGTCTTTGTATTATCATAGCTGGAAACAAGTGTCCAAGATGGTTTCTGATCACACTTGCCCTGGGACCCATTAAAAGCTTGTCTATATCTCAATAGTGTTGCAGATAAAATGTAATTGTTTTACATTAAATGAGTACCTGGAATCCAAAATAAAAAGTTTTATTGGCAATTACACGCTGTCCTAAAGAGAGTTATTGAAGCCACTTTGGAAACAATTTTGCTAAGCTGCCAAATGAATTAACTGTCAGAAGATAGCAATGTAGATGCATTTCTATCCCACAGCAAGTGCTGAGGATATACCAGTTCCTTCCTGTGTTGTCCCAGACCACACTCAAATATCTCTCAGCACCTCTCTAGCTGTTCCCAGCCAGGGGGTGGTTTTTGGTAACTCCAGATGCAAAGACCTTCCCAGGCTCACTGGTCTTTCCCAGGTTCCCTACCATTCATCCTCACTTCCACAGTTCTAGACTGAGATGCTGGACTTTGCTGACCTCAGTGGAAGTGAGATCTATTTTTCCTCTCTCCACCTTGATTTAGAGACATCAGCAGATATACCAAAGGATTCATGACCAGAATGGTTTTCAGTGCTGTAAACAGAAGATAGACTCCAGAGGACAGGAAAAATACCACACGATTATGCAGAGATGAGGCAGTCTGCTGTTACTGTAATATGTTTGAGAAATATTTTTTTCCTGAAATGTGCTGACTTTTCATCACTGTGTGGGTTTCCGTGGTACAACTACTGAAATGCAAGAACTAATACCAGTCTCATTTGTAAATACGTACACACAGCACACAAATCCAAGGCATGAGTAATGGGCCTTGGAGACAGCTTCTTCTGGGCCTATTACTCATTGCAAAGGCAGGCTTGGACATCCCAGCATAGAAGCCACCAGCTGTGACTGGCTTTTCTTCTGATATGATCACAGAAACAGGATTTTGCTTACAAAAACCCACCACATGCAAGAAAGATTGTACTAAATAATCACCAGACCTTTGCAACAACCAGAGGAACCCTTGAACCAGAAGAGGCCCTGAATGATTTAACAACTGAGGTAAAAGAGTGTCAGGAATAATGTATTTACCTCAGCTAAATATTTAAGTTCTTCCTATGAAACTAAAACCAGGGAAAAAAAAAAAAAAAAAAAAAAAAAAAGCTGCTAATTGTCCATTATTACTTCTGGGCAGGACTTCACCAAGATTACACAGCTTAGGTTCACTATTCCTCCCTCCCCCTCAGGATAAACCCCTGGGAAGGGACTAATTGCCCCAATCGTGATGCTCCTATCATTTTACCAATTTTGCTGTCATTTTACAAATTTCTAGCATGGCAGGAGGCCGGATAACCAGGGCTGCGCTTCCCTCCCGGACCCTTTTGGCTCCTCCTGAATTAATGCGCTGCCTCAGGGCAGCACT
>JMFS01024251.1:0-29200 GCA_000699545.1 Podiceps cristatus | reverse complement strand
TCCATCTGTTCCTTGGCTTTCCTGATCCCATTTCATCATCTAAGCATGTCAATCAACCTTTAATGCCAGTTAGTCTTCCTCTGTGACAAACACTGAAACCTATTTCCAGGAGAAGATTCAATGACTGAGAGCTTCTAGCAATATACAAGCTTAAATAACCTTTCCAAAATCACCCTTTTACTATAAAATCCTCATAGATTGGGACTTGCTCAGCTACAGGTGAAGAGGACAATTTAACTTTGGATTCCACAGTGTTGTCTCCAGCAGGTACTTTTTCAGGAGTGAGAAGAATACATTTGGATTTAGGAGACAAGGGTAAATGAAAGACCTACAAGGCACCCCACTTACATTATGGAATAACCTAACATTTAAAATGTAACTCACTTTGAAAAACAGCTAAAAGAAAGAATGTTTGGGTTTGTTATCTACTTTTTCCTAGATTTTGCCTATCAAAAACATAACAAAATTCTCTAGTAAGGTTTGCGTAATATATAAGGGCCCATACGTTGCACATATGTCTCAGTGACAGACATGTTGGAGAACTGTAGCCTCAAAGCTCTCAGGAAACGTTAAAGATAGTAGACTCAACAAGAAAGAATGGGATATTTCCAGTATCTTGGTTTATACCATGCACCAAATGTAAGAAGATTCAGCATTTGCAAATGTTATGCTATTTACCCTAAACAGAGGAAGTGAAATAGCAGGTGAGATCCATAATCTGAATGAATCCCCTATTGAATGTGCTTAGTTTCTCAAGTACTTTTCTTCCCAAATGCTACTTTTCTGATAACAGACATGCTGCAAGGTAGAGCAAACCTTTGAACTTTTATCATGCTCAGATCATTCCTCAAGGAAAAAATCCATTAACCAGCAAGATGGATCCAGATGTTACTCTCAGATTCACCTGTACTGGTGACATTTCTGTGATGGAAAAAACATAGATGTTCTGTCAGCACTTGTGCTGAACCTGTGGGATTTGTAGTTAAGGGAAGCTGAAGTATGGTAAAATTGTGTTTTAAGAGGTTGGTTGTATTCTGTTTCTGCTATATATAAAAGATACAGAGAAATACAAAGAAAAAGGAAGAAAGAAGGGTAAATCTCTCCATAAATTAGACAAGCAGTCTTTCAGTGTATTACAGATGTAAAGGCATTGCAAAACATCAAAACAATTCACAATAAAATGCTTACATTACTGTTTTGTTCTTAAATTAAAAGGGTTTTTTCCCACTGCTTATACATTTTAATATAACCGGATCCATATTAACTCTTAAATTACATTGAGTTCTCAGTGACACTACCCAAAGAATATTTGTTTTAGAAATGCCATAAAATTGAATGATGGTATCCAGTAATCTCTAAATAGTCTTTAAGATTTTTGTATCATTTAATAGTATCTGGAGATTCAATGTATAACTTCAGCAGTTGCTTGGAGTATAGAAGTTTCTACAGGGTGTTGGACCAGTGATTCATTTTGGTATATTACCTGATCTTTTCCAGTGTCTTTTGCTGTAGGCCCCAGGGGAAGACATAAGAAACTACCAAATACACATTTGAAAGATAATTTGCCACTGTAAAAAGGCCTTTTTCTTTTATTTCCAGTACTTAGGAAGATGTAAGATATGATCTTAATCAGAAGAAAGTGTTCTATATATTTTTTATCTTATTTAGATGTTCTTGGGACTCATTAAAGCTGTCAAACTTGTTTTGAGTTTCATTAACCTCTTGATCTCAATGACTGGTTGTGCAGGAGAACTGTGCAGGCAAATTATGCAATCTGCAATGCAGAGAAAAATGTTGAGGTATTATTTTTTTTTTTCTCCCTTTTTTTTTTTTTTTTTTTTTGGTAAAGTCAAGTAAGAAACAACTCTTCAAATCTCAAGTCTGTTTTGGCATCCTGGTTCATTAGATATTGCAGTGGTTACTCACCAAAGTGAGTTCCACCATGTTATTTTTAATGTGTTCTAAATTGGTTGTTAAAACCTTGATGCTGCTATAATTTTGAACTGAATAAGGAGGGTGTGATTTTACCTAATTGTTGTGAATTAGAAAACAAATTGGGTTTTATACAAAGAAAAAGTAGAGATTGAAACAGTGGAGAAATTATCTTTTTAATATTTCAAAACATTGGGATTTATAATTGTGAAGATTTAATGATCTAGAAGAAGGAAATTTTTATGAAGTATAGCTGTAATCTTGTATAGAAATAACAGTAGCTGCAATGTGAATGTCTGATGGCCTCTTGTAACATAAGGAATACATTTGTAGCATGCCCTTTATTTGTATAAATACCTACCGGTTAGAGATACAGGGATATGAATTAGACAAAATAAAAATGTGCTTGAATTACAAAGCCTCATTGCTTTGACAGTCTTAGTAACCTAGTAATTCAATAAAATTTGTAATTCCCTTTTTTATTTAGGACAGACGATATTAAGTAATGATGAATTCTTTTTGATTAAAAGCACTGGATCAGATTTTTTATACAGCCTAAGTTCAAGGTTTTGTGAAAAATACAAGGTTAGAGATGGTCAGCAAAATCAGATTAAAAACTGAGATCTGGTGTAGGAGAATCAGCTCAACCTCAGAGTGAACTGATAGAATAACTCAGTTTCCTTGCGTAACCATGATGTGCCATGCCAGATCTTTTGATGCCTTCAATATATAACTGGCTTTCTGTGAAAAAAAAATGGCACAATAGAATTTGTAAGAGCAAAAGCAAATAATTTGTAATAGTTGAATGATTTTGTGAACTAAATCTTATTATACAGTCAATTCAGAATACCATGATTGGAAAAAAAAATCTATAAATGTACCGGATGAGTCAATAAAATCAAAATAATTGAGTCGTCAATAGATTTCTTCATCGGAGCAACTGGCCTGCTAAAACAATAGCTTCAAAAGGCCCACAGAACCAATACTAGGCTGGTCTTCCAGTTACAGGTTTCCAAAAACAAGGCCTGGATACTGTTGGTCTCCTGATGGGTGCATTTGGCTTGCTCACATGGCAGGAGCAAAGCTGAAGTGTGATTCACAGTACTTCAGGCTCCATGAATGAATCACTCTTGGCAGCTCCAGAGCTTTCCCACCTCCTGCCTCCCTCTCGATGCACCATCGCTACTCTCTGCTAATCTGCAGCCGTGCCTACAGCCATTTCTCTTCTGTCATGTATCGTACCACAGCCAGGCATGCCTGATTGTGGGCTTGCCAGCAGTAATCCACACTTTCTGTTCTCCAGCTGCTAACAGCCACACTGGCAAAGAAACAGTTTAATAAGCTTATGATGGAAGAACTCCTTTTCAAAGTACTTAAGAACTTTAATGATACAAAGTCTATTTCCCACCAGTAATTTATGTCTTGTGACAATCTTGAAGTTGTATTTTGCAGTACTGTCATGAAACAGAGAAAAGACAAAACCACTATCTGGGGGAAAGACTATTAAGGACATATTTTTATAGCCTGTAGTAAAGAGTAAAGCTGTGAGCAGAAATGTAAGTGAGGGCTAAAGAAGTATTTTTTCCTGGATGCAAAGATCATTCTTTCACTTGAGTAGGTGTGTGTACATCCACATATGCACAAATCAGTTTGTGTGTCTGACCTCAACCTTTAAAGTACATGTCCTGTTGCCAAATGTCCATTAGGATGACGGAGCTTTTGTGAAGAAGATCTACATTTTGCCTCAGTTCTCCAGTGAGACTATATGTTTACAGCTCTAATAATAGAAAGCTACAGAAACTCTAAGAAGCTGACATGTTGTCCTAATGGTGAGGTCACTGAGAATTTAGTTTCAATGTCCAGTTTAAAACTGAATTTTGTCTTTCCTTTTTTGAGGTATGCCAATGCAAGTGATTTTGATTCATTTGTTCATGAACAAGCAAAGATGGTGAGGAAGGAGTGCCATTCAGGAAATATCACTTGAAAAAGACTGCAGGCTGTCTTCACCGGAAGGAACTAATTCGTAGACAGCAAGGCACAAAACAAAACTAGGAAAAAGAAGCATTTTTTTTTAATCATATACTTTGTCTATCTGGACTGTAAAATTCATTGCTCTTAATGGTTGCACTTTGGGAAGAAATAAGCAAGCAGAAAGACATTTGTATGGGAAAGAGAACTATCCAGAAAGTCAGAATTATTAACAAAAAAATATTTTATAGTGTTTTTAAAAAAACAAGTCAACTATTAGCAACAAATATTAGGATTCCAGGAGAAAATTATTTTCTGTTATGAAAATATTTATCTTTTTCTTAAGCATGGAACTTTTTTCTTTCCTATAAAATAAAAATCTTAAACCACAAACACCTCTTGTTATATTTTTTTCTCTAACTTGAAAATATAAAATTTAAAGCAAATGTGGTGAAAATAAATTTGTTCCTAATGTAGATAGACATAGGATATCAAGTTTCATCCCATAGCCAACTTTTATGACAGAGCTAGAAAACAGTGAAAATATAGGTTTATACTGGAATCATTGACAAACCATTAACTACAGTGAAGTGACAAAATAGTACTCTGAGAAAAGCTAGCAGAGTATCAAAACCACAAAAAGAATCAATTTATGCACCACAATGGACAAAATGTAAACATTAAGTTTATTGTGATTGAAACTTGTCTGTTTTTCATGTTAAATTTTGCAAGTTTCTATTTTCAGAAATATTACAAAAATGTTCATCTATTATATATGTTTTATTTTATATATAATTAATTTTTTTTAATATATTGTCAGTCATCCAGCCAACAAAGGAAATATTTACCTACAGTATCAGTCAGAAAAGTTTTGCAACATTAAATAAGAGTAATTGATTTTGTTGCTGAATGGGTGAGAAAGTGAAGATGAGGGGAGGGCATAATTTTGGTTAATAAAATAAATTTACTCTCTATTGTTCAGTAGCACAAGCCAAACACCAGAAAAATCATTTGTGTTTGCATTATGTTCATAGAAATATTACGGACTTAGCAAGCTTCCTCAAAAGCCCAATTTAGCTCTCCTTTTCTTAATAACATGGAATACATTAATGTTGAAAGGCCACCAAGTATAAAGAAATAATGAGCTCTGAAGCTTCCAAAGTCGTCTAACCGATACTCAGCTGAGTTTTAAAGATGAATAACTAGGCCAATCTTTTTTTGGTAACATAGAGCTATGGATAAAACTTGGCCAAGCCAGAAGGAAAATGAAAGAGAAGCTTTGTGAGGCCGTTTACATTCCCTCTACACACTGTCCACTAGATTGCTGTGTTGCTTCCAAGTCTACTGAGCCAGGTACTCCGAGACGTCCCTCCCTCCCTGGTCTGCGCCTGTCCAATACATTTCCTGGCCTCAGGTTGTCCATTTATGATTTCTTCCCAGAAACAGGACGTCACAGTCCAGATGCTCTGGACTTCATAATTAAGGCTGTCTGTTCCATTTTCCTGCCACCTTAAACATACTTTTCCCCCAAACCTTACAGTTCAGTTCTACAGGGACTTGAGTTTAATGGAAGATGCACCCACATGACTGAGCGCACCAGTCCATATGAAAGGAATAAATGCAGCCAGATGAAATGCTAAACAGAGCTGCATGTGTTTGTGTTCTTCAGACAGACTCCCTGTTCTAGAGCTCTTTATAGCTGGAGAAAGGTCACTTTCAGATGTTCAGAAACTCTCCTCACTTTCCCCTCCCTTTTTCATAGCTTTCAGCAGTAATATCCAGCTCTGTAAACCCTTGTTTTTTTCAAAATGTTTTTGCATCATGGATATGAATTTATGGAAGTGCTCTTCACAGATTTGCATTGCAGCCTACCATAGCTTGCTATGTGATGGCAACTGCCATTGCCAGAACATTTTTCTATGTGCAGAGATGTTTTTAGTTTGTTTTAAGGTCTCCAGGACCTGTCAAAAGCACAGTCTGACACAGAATAAACAAAGGGAGTAGAGTCACTGGGGCAATGGATAGATTCGATATTGTAAACCCCTCCTTTGCTACCTCAAGTTAATATGATGTGTGTTGATGCATTTCTTTATATAGACAAACAGTTGTGGTAGTCCCCATTTCAACTAACATGTAACATCAGTTGCCATTCAAAGAAATGATCAATAAACTCCTTCCTACTTTCCATTGAAAAGAAATAACTTGATTTTCTTACAGGTATTTCAGATTTCTGCCCTCCCAACTATAAAAAAAAAAAAAAAATATTATAAAGAGTACCCGTATGGTCCTTGGAAAATTCTAAGAAACTTTAGTGATATTTGTTATTACACCTAGTCCCCATCATTATTAAATCAGTGTATAAGTTCCTTCATGCTGAAAGGGATACATATTTAAAACACAACATAAGTGTTTAGCTACTTTAAACCTGTTTAAGTCACTGGGAGTAAAATATTTAAATCCTCACATACCTATTTGAAAATGTAACTGTTTTTGTTAGAATACTGTGGTAGCTTGATTGTTTCAATGCCTTAAAAGGGAGAATCATATGAACAGAATATTACTGAAAGTATGTTTTCAATTTTGATTAACTCGATGTTTGCAAAGGCTATCTGGAGACAGAAATATCTCTCTGTTAAGCATTTCTGAACAAGTATAAATCAAAATATATACATGCTATTAAGAGAAAAGCAATATGTAAAGATAGTCAAAAAAACCATACAAGTACATTGGTTTAACTTTTAGCTAATCTGTTTGAGTTCAGCTGGAATGAATGCTAAATTAAAATTGTTACGCAATGAATCCCTCTAATCTGGGACTCCTGTGAGGCTGTAACTCAGCCTCTAGGGTATACATAGTATGTCTGTGAGATGAAAAGAAAAAATTGGCAACTTCTAACAGGCATGAAGTTAGCAATTTAACTTAGTTTGCTTTGTACTGATGTAGAAAAGAATGGGCTGTACAATTAGAGATAGCTGTGCATTAGGTTAGGAAGCTAACTCATAGCAAAATCCTACTGTGATATAAAATCAGACATTGTAATGTCTTGGGCACTACCATGGGAGATAAAGATGGTTTAGGTCCTTCAGAAACAGTCAATGTGATCATACTCAAAAGTTTTTTCTGCCCGTTACTGTAAGATCGATATGTTGGTCACTCACAACCTAAATTTTAGGTAGATCTTCAGTGATGTTAAGGGAATTACTCTACATTTATTCTCTTGCAACACAAGTCACATAAAAGGTATTACACACAACTTTCCCAAACTTTTTTTTTTTTTTTTCCCCAGCAGTATGGATTCAGCTCATTCTTCTCCACACTGAACACTAATTCAACACTTTCAGTGTGGCTCACTGAATGCATTGTGGTTTGTGTTGGAAATCTGTACAATGATCCACATTTTTAAAAGTAATAAAGTCATTAGTCTGTCTCACTTTATAAAAATACAAATAACATTATGAAGGTGTATTTTCCATTATATGGTCATTCTCAGATATGTTTTACTGAGTCCCAAAGCATGATTTCCTGGCACAAAAACAGAGGCGTGTTTAAGAATCAGTTTTAGACTAGTCTTATTGAGCAATATGTCCAGTATAAGGAAGACAGATGTTATGACCTCAGGTTTGGAATGTCAGCACATAATAAGTTTGTCTAGACCTGTATCACCAGTGTCAGACATACAGTTGATAGCCAAGTGTGACTTATAGAGGACTTTCGTTTAAGCTGCCAAGTAATTTTCAGGTCCTCCTCCCAGTCCTGCCAGGCTGTCTTTCTCTGCTGAGGTGAGAGGTGAGTCAGCATAAGTCAATGCCAAAGCAAAAAGCAAGTTCTCAGGAATCATATTTTTTAGGACAATTTACCCAGGAAGAGCAGAATAGCAAACAGAAGTTCAAGTCAGGAGACAGATTTGAGTTAAAAAAAAAAGAAAACAAACAAACAAAAAACCCCAACAGTAGAGAACAGCTGAGGTCTGTTAATTTGCTTAACAATGCTGGTGTGTACTTGCATCATGGTTGAATGTTAATATCTTCTTTCTAATCAAGTATCAAATCTGAAAGCAGTTTCTCTGTTTCAAGCAATCCTCAGATATACTGGGAATGACTTGGGCTATGTTTATTTTCCTGTCCTTTAGAAGCTTTCTGATATCTATTTTTACTGTTGCTTTTAAGGAAGACGAGTATAGAACTAGCTTAGCAACCACTCCTTTGTCATAAGATGTCTTTGGTCACCTCTCCTTAGGGAACCATTCTGGACCAGAGAAACTACCCCAGATGACTAAAGCTTATGCTTGGAAGGATTGCCCCTGGGAGTGACATTTTCATGGGGTGGCATCACATTTTATCTTGGTGCTATGCTGGCATATGTGATTGCTAGGTAGTCACAGACCTTGGCTGTGAAGGAACAGCTGGACCAACAGCAGCTGAAAAAGACCTGGGGGTGTTGGTTGACAGCCAGATGAACATGAGCTGGCAGTGTGCTCAGGTGGCCAAGAGGGCCAATGGCATCCTGGCCTGTATCAAGAATAGTGTGGCCAGCAGGACCAGGGAGGTGATAGTGCCCCTGTACTCGGCACTGGTGAGGCCGCACCTCGAGTACTGAGTTCAGTTCTGGGCCACTCACTACAAGAAGGACATTGAGGTGCTGGAGCGTGTCCAGAGGAGGGCAACGAAGTTGGTGAAGGGTCTAGAGCACAAGCCTTATGAGGAGCGGCTGAGGCAGCTGGGGTTGTTTAGTCTGGAGAAGAGGAGGCTGAGGGGAGACCTTATTGCTCTCTACAACTACCTGAAAGGAGGTTGTAGCGAGGTGGGGGTTGGTCTCTTCTCCCTAGTAACGAGTGATAGAACAAGAGGAAATGGCCTCAAGCTGCACCAGGGGAGGTTTAGGTTAGATATTAGGAAAAACTTCTTCACCGAAAGGGTGGTCAGGCATTGGAACAGGCTGCCCAGGGAAGTGGTTGAATCTCCATCCCTAAAGGGGTTTAAAGAACGGATAAAAGCGGTGCTTGAGGGCATGGTATAGATGGACTTGGCAGTGATGGGTTAACGGTTGGACTCGATGATCTTAAAGGGCTTTTCCAACCTTGACAATTCTATGATTCTATGATTCTATGATTTGCCCACCATGAAGCCATGTTGGCTGTCTCTAATCACCTCCCTGTCTTCCATATGTTTTGACATATCTTCCAGGAAATTCTGTTCCATGATTTTATCAGGCACAGATGTGAGGCTTACTGGCTGGTAGTTCCCAGGATCTTCCTTATTACCCTTTTTAAAATCCAGTGGCATTGACCAAAGAGAGCTGTTGCTCAGCAGTGAGGACAGCCACAGCCCGGGTGTTCAGTCTGTTTACCAGCTGGTTCTTAAATAGGGTGAGCCCAGTGTGAGTAAATAACTAATTAAGCTTAGACTGATGCTTCAAAGCACAAATATAGAGACATACTATTTTCTCGGTTAAAGGTTGTATCGAATCAACTCTACATGTACTATGAATGGGCAAAACTAGTGCTATGTGAGATTTTACCCGACTTTAAGTTTCACTGTAGAGGAACCTGAATTTGGTTGTTTCACAGGCCCCCAAGGGCAATGCCTTAACACAGTCCTGTGCCTTGGCCAGGACCTTGTTTCTGTTGGTTCTTCCCCAGTCAAAACTAATTTCTTCCATCCAGTCAGGGACTCTATATTATCTGTCATGGACAGATGTATTTTCATCTATTTGTTAAAGCCTCATTAGAGAATATCTCACTTTTGTTTCTTGGCACTGAGTTAGTTGCTAATGCATCCTTTGCAAGTAATGCAGCCTTTGTTCCAAAACAGGTTTTTTTATGTCTTGACTGGTAACTTCCTGGCAAGATTGTTTTGGTTTTGCAACACTTTCTGCATGACAATGGCTCTCACTAATTATTTGAAGTGTGCTGCAGTTTGTGATGTGCTACAGAAGACATTTAGGAGTATCTGGTTACACTGCATCTCCTAGCATCCCTCTATCCCTACATCTCCTTTATTGAAACCCGGCCTGAACCATCATATTTTCCCTCCTTTTTTTAAAACTTCTTTCATTTCTAGAAGTGCGGAAACATATGCTGTCCATATCCTCTCTGCAGAAAGCTGTGCATAAAAGAGAGGAAAAAAGCTTCTCAACAATCCAAAGATACTCACAAATCTTTGAACAGGGATGTTGTGTACTTCTTTTGCTGCATATGTTTTCCTGTTAAAATACAAATTTGCAGGAAACTTCTTAGGGAAGGGATCTTGTTTTATTAGTTTTCATTTTAAAAAATGGGTCAATTTAGATTCATAACAAACTGCAGGGTAGGAGAAATAATTTGAACTAACAGAATGCCTGTCTACTTTTCCACCTGGTCCCTCAGCAACTATCTTCCATTCTATTTCCTTACATAATCTGTTTTGTCCATTTGAAGCTCACATCTTCTGGGAATCTGCCATGTCAAGTATTTGGAAAATACATGGAAACGTTAAGCATTTCTACATTATCAGAAATAATTAATGATTCATCTGCATGCTTTGGAACTCTGTGCATGATACACAAGCAAACAAATAGTACAAATGGGCACTACTTTAGCAAGGAATCGCACTCAGCATGTCTCAACTGTATAGTCTTGGTATGACGATACAAAATACCTCTAAAATAAGGGTTATTATATATGCACTTACATGCTGGGAATGAATATTTCTTTCCCCATTATCAGTCTCCTTCCTTCTACTTCATTAAATATGTCTCTCACTGCTTTTTGTATCTGATCCACTGAAGCAATTTACTGTGTGATAACGGACAATGTTTGTGCTGGGGCTTTAAACAGATTGCTGTAGTAGTGCTTTGAAAGAGAAACAGATTATCCCAACCATAAAAAAATCTATAAGGTCATCAGCCATCTATATAGATGCAGCATGTGACTCAGCTGCTGATTGATTAACTCTATTTGCATCATATTGATATATATGTGATGCTGTTAATATTAACTAGCTGTGTTCTTAGATGATCTACAATAACTGTTTGTTCTTCACCATGACTTCTAATAGTTTCCTGAGTGACTATTTCATATTTGAATCCGTTACTTTGCTTACTGATTTATTAATTGAGGTTACTCTACATCGTACTGTTATCCCTGGAAATTTCATTTAAGCTTGGGTTTATAGCTTTGGTTTCTATAAAACTTTTTAATTTCTAAAAGCTCAGGGGTTAATTATCTTGGGATGGTGTAAAGAATTATTAGTCACAGAAGTCCTTCACACACATTACTGTCAATTTCCTAACTTTGTTAAAAATGTTCCTTTTATTTATATAGGCTTTTCTTTACAGTCAGAACCTCTCCCAGTTCAGTCTATGCCTGTTGCCTCTTGTTCTCCCACCATGCATGTTTGTGAAGAGCCTGGCCTTGCCTTCTTGATGTCCCCTTCGTAGATGCCAGGGAGCAGCTGCTTCGTGTGCCCGAAGCCACCCCTGCTCCAGGCCGAACAAGCCCATCTCCCTCAGTGTCTCCTCACAGGGTGAGTGCTCCAGCCTCCAGCCATCATGGTGGCTCTGTGGTGAACTTCCACGGACAGACCTGGATATGTGGAAGTTGTGTTTTTCAGACCTTTAAGCGCAATTCTGGTTGGCAAATGCCTAGGGTCATTTCAACATACAAGATGAGCTGTTAAGTCCCTAATTCCATGGCATGTTTCTGTGGGCAGCCCTGTGAGTATGTGAAAACCCTTTGAAATTGGTGGCATTGCCTGCATCTGTAGAAATTTGTTTGTGTGGAATTAACTCTTTAAACAGGGCCTAAATCTGCCACAATTCCTGGTTGCTTTATGGGCAACTAATGTTATCTCTCTTCTTTTTCCTTCAGCATTGATTTATGTTTAAATTGGGGACACCTGTCCCCTTAATGATAAAGAGAATTTGCTTGTGCTGAGAATAACTTACTTAACATGAGTAGTATGACAGGAAGAGTAGCACACTTTTAAAATAAAATCAAATAAACCAGCCGCAACATTTTAATCTCAAAACTGCTGGTGACCCAAATTTCTTAACTTGGGAATTGTACAGTTTAGTGCAGCCAGTCACTGCTCAATGTGGACATACTGAGCCAGGAAAACTGCTACTTCTTTCTTTGCCATCAGCTATTTTTATCCAGCCTGAGAGAGTTGTTTAAACTGTTTCCACTTTCTGAGGTTGGCATCCTCCCTGCCCAGCACACTCCACCACCCCCACCCCCCAACTTCTACTATGTTATGGAAAGAGGAAGATAAATAACATCTAACAGTCCTCAGAATACTTCACTAGCTTAATCTCTGCCTCCACAATGAATTCATACTTCTCCACCTCACCTTTCATGTTCAGCCTAGTCTTTCACTAAAACATTGTTCACACTTTTTTCCCCCTCTTTACTCTCTTCAGCTCATGATTCCCAGCTGAAACTTTCCTTTCATATGCTTTTTTTTCATACTTGCCTTTTTTGTAGGTTTTCCCCCTCCTCCTATTTCTGCCCATGCTCAAAGCAGGCTCTCCTTCTTTTAACAAGCTGTTCTTTTGACATAATACACCCAAACTCAGCTACTTATATTATAAGCCTCAGGCTCAAGTACTACAGTGTAACTGTATGTTCTCTAAAGCATCTGTATTGATAGGAGTCAAATAAAAAAATTTCCCAGCCTTCAAGATCTTTTTATTCAATGGTATTAATACATTCAAACTGCTAGTCAGAAGGCCTGTGAATAATATATCAAAGATACTGGGAAAATGAAAGAAATAATAATAATAAAACTGTTTATTATTTTCAATTGCAAAAATAGCCATATTTTAAAAGGTGAAAAGTAAACCACATGTTGGCTATCTTACTTTAATTAATATTTCTGAAATCTGCAAAGATGAGCAAATACTAAACCTCTCATATAGGTTTTCCTAAATCTAGTTTTTCTGAAGTTTGGCTTGCAAGTAGAAGTAATACCCCAGAGAAACCTTGAACTTAAATAACAACTTATACACACTACTAACAAGTAAAAACAGATGAAAAGCTTGAAAAAAAAAACAAAACTCTATATGAATTTCGGCCTCTTGTAATTTAACATGTGAGCCTGCACATTACGACCTGAGCTAGGATGGCCAAGATCTGTACACCGTTATACAAGCCAAACATGAGCAGCAGACACAACCTCATGCTGTAAGAACAAGTATGCTGTTTAACTGATATACTGACCCTTTATGTAACACTGCACAACATTTCCAGTCCTATTTTTTAAATATTGTAATGAAATCCATTCAGTTTTGATGAAAACTGGATGCTGTCATTAGTCAAAAAAGTACCTTCTTTACTGTATTAGTTTTCTATTTTAAATTTGGAAAGAAAATAGTACTTTCAGATGCCTTATCTCTTTTCACCACTTGTGTTACTATACCTAAAACATTTGCTTTTATTACCTTTATTCCTGCATCTTAATTTTAGTTAATCAAAGATGTATGCACTCATACTTGTATTAATTATTCATTTTGACAGTGCAAATGTGCAGGCAAATAGAAGTCAAACTTCAGGCTTTCTGCAAATACAACCCAAATATTCTGTTGGAGAATAATGTTTGAAATAGCAGTGGCTTTGAGGCTACCCAACTTTACAGCTGGCTGTTGACAGTACTTACAAGTTACCTGACTCCTTTCCTCCCTTGTCTCCTGAGCTAACTGCAAGATGATTGTTTGTGTGGAATAATGACAAAGGCATTGATTTCTGACCCTGTCACAGGGTCAGAAAATCTTGAGTCCAATGCGTACTGCACAGTGCCTTGGCCTAAAGTACATCCTACTGTAATAATAGAGTCAGTGATCTGACAGCTCATCTCTTGGGCCCTTGCAAGGCCATCTTGGCTCTGAGCGCACGTACAAAAATGCCTTGTGCTTTCACTTTGAATGTTCCCCAGAGAATTTCTTGGTAGGAATTTTCTTGCCAGGGATTTTTTTTGAAATGTGCAAACAGGCACACAAACAGACAAAAAGAAATCATTACTGCAGAAATATGTGAGATATGTATTCTGCTCAAAGTTGTTGTATTTCCTGTGCTCACTTGGCAGTATGTACTTTGCAAGACGGAGGATAAACAAACAAAACAACTAAAATCCAAGGGAATCAAAACAAGGGTACAAACATTCAGGTCACATGAAACAGGAGCTAATTTGAAGATAACTTACATCCTGAATTTGATAGCAAAATGTTTCAAACTTGGATACCTAATGAGAGACACTAAAATAGCAGGTGCTACTGAAAAATCATGTGTAGTCAAAGAATAATTTAAAACTGAATAAACAACTTCATTTGCTAGAGCTCATTTGTTATCGTTTCCTTGAAGGGTTTGTCTCCCTTGGTATTTGGAAGAATATTTGAGAAGAAAAAGCCTTCAAGTACTTAAAAGAAGGAATAGTAAACTATCGTATTTCTACTACATTCTTCAGCACTCAGTGTTCAGTATTCAGCATTCTTCAAATGTCCTGGATACTATAGGTTACAGAGACCTTTTTTGTTTCGCTCACTTATTCCAATAGCTTTAGGCTCTGAAATCTGACAATACTAGTCTCAGCAAGTTATTCCTCATTTTTGTGGGTTGTTTAATGGTATTGTCTACAGCTCTTGCATCTGCCTGCCTGAACCTGTGGGGAATTAGTAAAATGTAGGACAGAATTAGGTAAGGTCTGCATGCTGTCATTAGCTCTTATCAGTTGGTATCAAAATAAAAATATTTTCCATATTGATTTTTTTATTTTTGAATGAATGCTGCATCAACAAAAAAAAAAAAAAAGGAAAATGTTGAGGGAATATTTAAAAAAACTGCTTAAGTGCCAGTTTATACAAGTGGGTTCAGTATTTTTAAGAAAAGTGAAGAACTTAGTGCTAGAAGTAAGGACGCATTTCCCAGAGTCACACCACACATGTCATATCTTTCCACTTGGTCCATATATAAATAAATGAACTAGATTTATTCATTCTATAATTTCTGATTAATAGCAGATTCCTCAACATATTTCACATAAAGATCTGATCACACGCATGAACTGAAAATTCCGGAAGTTCTTCATAGTTGCACCTCCATTAGAAGCACCAGATTTTTCTCTATGTTTGAGTTAGGACATGGCTCTCAGTAAATCCTATAGAAAACATAAAAGATAAGTCTTTCCTCATGTGGAAGTCAGGCTAAAAGTGCAAGGACAGAATCACAGAATCACACAGAATCACAGAGTGGTAAGGGTTGGAAGGGACCTCAGGAGATCATCTAGCCCAACCCCCTGCCAGAGCAGGGTCACCTACAGCAGGTTGCACAGGAACGCGTCCAGGGGGGTTTGAGTATCTCCAGAGAAGGAGACCCCACACCTCTCTGGGCAGCCTGTGCCAGGGCTCTGTCACCCGCACAGGAAAAGTTTTTCCTCATGTTCAGATGGAACATCCTGTGTTCCAGAACAATTCTGTCCTTCAGCAGACACATCCAGTTGAGGATATTTGACTCTATTAGAACACCTCTCCTATGAAGAAAGGTCAAGAGAGTTCAGGTTGCTCAGGCTGGAGAAGAGAAGGCGGCTCCAGGGAGACCTTATTATGGCTTTTCAACATATAAAGGAGGTTTATAAGAAAGATGGAGAGAGACTTTTTACCAAGGTCTGTAGTGACAGGACAAGAGACAATGGTTTTAAACTGAAAGAGGTTAGATTTAGACTGGACATAAGGTAGACATTTCTTATGATGAGGGTGGTGAGACACTGGAACAGGTTGCCCCGAGAAGTTGTAGATGCCCCATCCCTGGAAATGTTCAAGGTCAGGTTGGACGGGGCTCTGAGCTACCTGATCAAGTAAAAGATGCCCATGCTTATGGCAGCTCTCTTGGCCAGATGATCTTTAAGCATTCCTTCCAACCCAAACCATTCTATGACTCTATGATGCTATATTTCAAAACCATTCTTATATTTGTGAGGCAGTGCTGGCCTGGTAAAGTAGGTATATTCAGTTTATGAAAGCTTTTTAAGCCCAAATGCTGCAATAAACATTAAATAATATTTTCCAGAATCCAGATCATGCCTGCTAACAATCTTTTCGTAGTGTCTAAATCGTCTATTCTACATGTGTGTACACACACAGAAAAAACCTCAAGCCTAAAGTAACTGACTCTCCCCAAGAGGTCTAAAAGAAGTCTTTTACAAGCAGCTATGTATAATGTAGTAGTTATATATTTTTTGTATGTTTCTGCATTTAAACTCCCTTATTATGTACTGGAATAACTCTTCTTAGCAGGTCTGATCTTTCATGTAGTTATGCAATTAAGATGTTCTCTATACATAGGAAAAATATTTACAATATTTCTAGAAAAAAACATAGAAAATATAGAGCTTATGTTTACAGTAGTTCCCAGAACTGCTTGGCTGTGGTTTTCAGTATCATTCAAACGGCTCATGAGAGAACTTTTCAATTCAAGAAAGAGACAGGCAAAGGAGCCATCAGAATTATAGAAAGCACCAAGAAATATGAATGCAGAGACCATCTCAGTGGGCCTTTCAGTTCCTCATAACACTCAGGAATGTTACTGTTTAGGCTGAAAATATTCACATTTAGTTTCAGCCCAAAGAACTTTTTTTGAAATTTTAAAGATAATTCCTTCTTTTTAAGAGTCATAGAAGTAGAGGAATAATTATGTCTTCATTCACCCCTGGCTCCCTCTTTGTATTTAAATACCTCCAGCATACTTTTCCTAGTTCACCTGCAAACAACTGTCCAACTCAATCCATGTAAGTTACTCCACTGAAGCTCCACAGACAGGTAAAATTTAGTCTAAAACATGCAAAGAGAGAAAACAGAGGGCATTGGCAAGATCTCTAAGAAAACATGTCACTCTGACCCTGCTCAAAGACAGAATTCAGTGTACTTGAGCATCCTTTACATGCCTATTTAACATGTTCTGAAAAACCTCTGATGAAGTACATCGTAAGTATTTCAGTAATTTATGTTATTTTTTTCCAACATTCAGCATCCTGTAACACAATTTTATTTGTTATTCTTGGAACCCAATTGACTTACGTGTGTCTTCATCAGAGTGTTCATATTTGAGCATTGTAAGGCCCCACTCAAATCAAATGAGGTGTTAAATGCACTTGAGCATCAATGTTTGCTAAGATTTCTTTCTTTTTTTTTTTTTTTTTTTTTAAGGAATGATAGTATTCTTATTTGTATCCTTGCTTGCTGAGGGCCAGAAGCAAACTCGGAGAATGTTGCTAAATTTCTACATTTTGTTATATTCTCAAACATGATGTTACTAGTATAGTCTCTTAAAGTTACTTCTATTTTCTGGAAACAGGTGCTCGTTACCTATCTTAAAAATAAACATAGCAAAATTATGTTTTAATCAAACTATAAGTACAGTTAAACATTGCTATCTGTGCTGTATTCCTGAAAGTTTATAAGGGAAACTTGAAAATAGGTCCATGATAGATAACTCAGGGGAACACATCCCTCTCCCCAAAGCCTAAAAACAAACAAAAACCCAAACAATAACTGCTGGGAAGTTCAATTTTGCCATACAAAATTCTGCATCTTTGGTGAAATTTGATATACATTGTTTTACGTCTCCAAATAAAGGATGGAATCCAAAAGTTTTCAAATCTAAGAACTACTGGAACATACTTCACTTGATGGAATTTTTCTCCCAAAATTATGTATAAAAAATGGAGGTCATTGAGACATGAGAGTTTCTGAATGCATGCACAGGACAAAAAAAGTCTCTTTAAAAAGAGACTCTTCAAAAAAAGTCTTTAGGGATGCACTACCTGTGTGGGTACAAAAGAACCACTGCAAATAAACCTGAGCCACAAATATAAAACACTGCGTTCAGCATCTGTTCGTGCATATAAATGTTAAGTATCCACCTAGAGCCTTATTGGCTTCAAGTACTCCAGTAGAACACCTTACAGGATAAAGACTTAAAATGCTAGGAAAGTCTTGTGTCGGAGGAGAAAGTGAACCCAGGACTACTTTGTGTATATATATATATCTCTCCTTTTATTAAAAATACAAATATGTATATATGTGTCACTTCCTCCCTTCTTGCATAATGCCCCTGTTTGGGCCCAACACGGAAAATGTCATGTTGACTCAGACTTTTCCTGAGACAGGTCTCAAAAAGATTTGTTTGTTTCACTTAATTCAGCAGCTTTCCCTTTTCCTTCTTATTGCTAAAATCCACATGCGTATTAATTAGGTTTGTCTTGAGTTAGATATCTTGTCTGCCTTAGGAGTGGGGGATGAGTTTGCTTTCCAGGCAGAGTTTCTTAAGCTCTTACCACTCTAATTTTTCTCAGAAATGTTTACTAAAAGGAGCAAATTAAAAAAAAAAAAAAAAGGAAATCACACAGATGGTAAATGAGTGGAAGAATGTTTCTAAAAATATTGTGTATAAATGGTTACAAATTGTCTCTTGTTAATCAATACATAAAAAATTGGATAAATATGTGTGTTGGCATTTTCTCTGGTTAATTCAATATTTTTATGTTAACAGATACTCTTGAATCCTTATGCAAATTCCAAGTACGAATGACCTCAATCAGGTAGTAATATGACCACACCCTGGTAGTAATAATAAACATAATTGTGAATGGATGTACTTATGTCTTTGTTTTATTTAACTGAAAATGCAAGACAGCTAAGTTGTAGCAAGATAAGAAATGAAGTGTAAATCTATTTCCAGAATCCTTCATCATTACTTCTTAAAAAAAAATCTTTTTCTAAGTTAATTTAACAATCTCTTTTTATTTCAGAGATACTGAATCTTACCTTCCCTTTGCCTTTCTCCTTTTCACTTTCTTGCTCATAGTACTACAGATAAAGTCAATTTTAGGACATTGTGAATGATTAAAAGTCTCATTAGGCCAATGAAATACACCTATGATAATATCAAATAAAACATATGTTCCACCCTTGTCAGTAAAACAAGTGGTTGAAAATGTTATTATAAACACCATGCATCAGAAGACTAAGTAAGAGTTTTGGGCAAACATAGGAAATCACCTGCTGTTAATCAGCTTAAACCTATTTCTTAAACCAAGTTATGTACTTAAAAGAAAAAAAAAAAGAAAAAAAAAAAAAGAAAAAAAATAATCTGGGATTAGATGAAATGCCATACCTTTGTTATCTGATGTTTTGATGTCCATAGGTAACTTGACATAGACTGTTTCCCACAGTAAAAACTATCTGATAGATGAGATACGGTGTAATTTTGCCGTAATTGGGACCTGATGAGTGCTAACCTAGGTGATCTTCTCAGGCGGAGATTTGTTCAACTGCTCAGATTTCTACTGTGACTCCCTGTCAGATGCTCAAGATGGGGCTAGTACTTCGGAGGTATTCAGAGGTCGCTGGCTTTCCAGACACATATTAATTAATAATAAACTGGGTAGTGTCATTAAAGAATTTCTTTAATTCATTGACATCTTTGTATTAAATAGCTGAGTGAATGTTTTTGCTTGCCTTCCATTGCTTTTTCCATTACATGCATCAGCAGAGTAGGAAAGTTGAATAGATGCTTTAGGAAGATTTCTAGATTAGAGATGTGCCAAATTATGTACAAAGCAGTGGCAAAGCCAGCCTATTGACTCACCTATTGTTTTATGAAACTGCTTCTGGTGTATTACTTCTGAAGAGCCAGGAGATCTCTACAGAGATCATGCAGTTGACAGAAAGGGAATAGTTGAAATAAAAGGACTTGGATACTTGTGCAATGCATCTGCCTCCCTGTACATTCGTCAACCTAGTTTGCAACTGTGGATAAAAATGAGAAAAAAAGATACCGCATCTGAATATTTTTTGAATTTCATTGAGTTTTGCATATGTATATATATTCTGATTGGGGCCTTTGAAAGCAAATCTGTAACACTCCCATTGAAGACCTTTAGGAGTGAGCTAATCTTACCTGATTTTATATATCCAAAAATTAGACATCTAAGTTGAAATGGATCACCCCACTACCGGGAAATTCATCTGTCCTGTCTTAAAGACCTACATTAAGACCAGGCTTCTTGTTCTTTAGACTCAAGTCTTTCTCTTCACTGATAATAAGGAGTCTAGAACGGATAGCTCAGGGTTTAGATGGTTTTAGTATCTAAATTGGAGCAACTGGATGCAATCCTGGAACTCCTTCAGTTTATTTCCCACATCACTGTATCAGCCATAGCTTTTGATTTTCAACATAATGTAGGCAATAACACGTGTGTTTAATACAGTCGTGTAACTTTACACACATGTTGATGCATAGCTTCTGTTATAAATAACATATAAGCACGTATAAGTTCTCAATCTTAGAAATAGTTATTTTCTTCCTCAGTTTTAATCATATTGTTATGCAGTATAAAATCAATGAACCTTAAAGAAGTGCTTCTATAGATTTAATTGTTGACTCTATAACCATAGACCTCACAATTTTCAGTCTAGGTATTGTAACAATAAGGGGCAAGGAGAAGAGTGGGTTTATCCTTATTTACAGATGAGGAACTGAACATGTTCATGAAACAGGGATAATAACACTGTCTGCAGGCAGACAAAATAACTTGCTTAAGGTCACACAGGAAGTCTGTGGTGGATCTGGAGCAAACCCCAGGTCTTCCTCTGGGATCTATGTCCTGAATTTCCAACACAGGGCAAATTCCCACTGAGAGGAGCAGATGATTTGTCTGAATAAGGACACAGGGTTTGCTTCCTAACCATGAGGGGAAAATAGCTTTTTAAATGCAGTTTACTGTGATTAACCGACCGAGATCAGAAGTATAGATATACGTTCATGTTACTTTCTCCACATAAGAAACAATATTCCTTAATGTAACACTATCACCACACAGATTTATGGGGCTCATTACGCACCACACATCAGCAGAAACATTTGAATAAATGTGGTTTAAATTTAGCTGGTTTTGTCTTTCCAATGTGTGGCATTTGCTGTAGATTTAATTTTTAAAACTTGCTACCCACAAATGTTTTAGATCACAACTGGAAACTTTTAGGGTAATTACTGGGTCATATTACAGACATGAAATGGGTGGTTCTGCTAACCAAAGGCAGAAGCATAAAATGCTTATTTCTTTCATTACGAAACTACTAAATGTTTCCATATTTCTGAGATTATCACAATTCAAGGAGACATTGGCAATTTCTTTTGTTTGCCACCAGTTATCTTTATCATTGATTTTGAAAACAACAAACTCAGCTCTCATATTTGTATTATCTGCGTATATTTGTTTGAGTATCTGTAGCATATGGGTAAAGGCTGTACTGCATGGAGGCATTCCTACAAAGGGATTCCATATACAATTATATAAAAAAAAGCAGTCAAACCCTTTAAAGAAAAAAGGCTAAACCAACAGATGTAAGTCTAGTAATAGGTATCACTATTAACACTTAGCACCTGTCTCTGATAAAGACTAAAACTGGAATGCAACCAGATGTACCTTTGAACATTTTCCTAACACTTCTTGCTTGTGTTTCCTTACACTAATTGCTTTATTCTTGCATTGGTATTGTGTTGGGGATTTTTCAGATGACAGAAAATACCTATTATGATGTTTTGATACTGCAGTTCGAGGACCATCTGATAAAATTTCTTACCTCATTTATTTCTTTTTAAGGATCTGCTGTGAAACCATCCTTTTTTTTTTTTTTTTTTTTCTTTCACAAAATTCAGAATATACCTTGCAAGTTCAAGCTGACAATGTCTTTCTTTGAACCAGCTTTCTGCAGTTTCAGTAACAAACAATCTGTGGATGCTCAGAACTGGATAACCTGGAAAATTTGGCCCAGAGTCGTAAACAAATTTAGAAGTTAAACTTTCCTGGAATACATTCTTCCATGACTACTTTACAAACCATATTCAATCACAATGATTTAAAGCTTGCTTAGATAAGCCCAGGCAAGGTGCACACATGCTTTTGAATGGCAAGTAGCTGTATTTCTGTTAAAAATAGCCAAAGTGCAACATAAAACACGAATGAATCAGGGAGTGTCAAAATTAATTTTTTGAACTTGTCTCTTGAATGTCTAGTGCAGGCATTTCTGCACTTCAGCACAATGTAGAACTACTCAGGGAACTACCTAGATCAAGTTCAGGCATCCTGGTTAGGATAAACAAGGAGCTCAGTGTGGATTTTTCAGCATGGCAAAGTAGTCAGCATTGAACTGATCATCCACCTGGAAATCTTGTACCTGCGTGAGTGAGTTCCAGGCTACCTGGAGCATATCCATGTTCCATATGTGTTGTCAGTGTCAATGTGGTGGTGTTTTGTTTCCCCACAAGGTACCTGTCTCATGACTACCTGCATTTGTTCATACAGGACAAGGAACACAGTCCTGTGGAGAAAAGGTTATGGCAGAAGAGAGGTGCTAGTTTTCTGGCCTTTTCCATGTTCATTTTGCATTCTTAGTATTTCTTTAAAACACTGAATACTCTTTTTTTTTTTTTTTTTTTTTCTCAAAAAAAAATAATAAAGCACATGCCTTGATACAATCCAGATTCTGTGCTGCAGTAGAAGGCTGCCTCCATGTAGGAGCTAAAATGCCTTCATCCAGAAACATGGTAGCCAGGAAAAGTACAGCATCCAGAGGATGCCTGGCTTGCTTTGTCACAGCACCACCAGTTGTTCCAATTGACTGTAAAATGAGTGCACAGGTGCTGTGGTTTAACCCGTCTACAGCCAAGCAGCACAGAACTGCTCACCCCCCCTCCCAGTGGGAGGGGGCAAAGAAAAATAATAATAATAATGATAAAAGAATATGCAAAACAAGTAATGCACAATGCAATTGATTACCACTTGCTGACCAATGCTCAGTCCGTCCCTGAACAGCGATCCTGCCCCAGCTAATTCCCCCTAGTTTATATGCTGAGCATGAAGTCATATAGTATGGAATATTGAGCATGATGTCATATGGTATGGAATATCCCTTTGGCCGGTCTGGGTCAGCTGTCCTGGCTGTGCTCCCTCCCAGCCTCTTTTGCCCTTCCTCACTGGCAGAGCCTGGGAAACTGAAAACTCCTTGAATAAGTATAAGCACTACCTGAGCAACAGCTAAAACATCAGTGTGTTAGCAACATTATTCTCATCCTAAATCCAAAACACAGCACTATACCAGCTACTAGGAAGAAAATTAACTCTATCCTAGCTGAAACCAGGACACCAGGTCAATGAGTCTTTATTCTTTATAATTAAGCCTTTGCAACTAAAAATCTGTCCAAAGCTAGTTTTCGAGTATTAATTCTGCCTCTATAAAAGCTTATTTGGAATTTTATTTCAGTTTCAGGTTATCTTGCTATATTAAGATACACTTAAAAAAAAAAAAAAAATCATTCTTATTCTTGGTGGTGAAAACCACGTCTATTTTCTTTTTCTACAACTATCTTCAACTTAGTGATTGTAAACATCATACAGGAGCTTTGACTGCCCTGTGACATAGCTAAACCATAGGAAATATCCCATGTATTACCAAACCAGTTTCAGGCAGAATGTATCTGTATAAAGAACAAAATATGCTGAAGTTAAAATGAATTAAATCTTGAAATAATTTTGGGAAGCAATGGCCTTGGTTTCGTGCCACTCTCCTTTCCATTCTAGTAATGCAATTGTTCTGCAAGATTTGAGTAAATAACATTTTGTGCTGTTATAAAAAAAAAAAATGTTTAAATAGTAATTGAATCCATGCAGTTTGATGATTTTTAAGTATTCAGATTGGCCAGAAAATGGATAGAGAAACCATTCAAAGAAGTTCTGGGAGGCTTAAGGGTGAAATTATAGTCTTTCAGTGAAGCTTCCAATAAATAGACTAGGTGATTGACATGCCCAGAGAAATAGAACCTCTTTGAGCCCGGTAAGTGGCTTTTTTAACATGCAACTTTTTTAGATTCTCTATGGCTTAGCCAGCAAGACACAGAGGCATTCCTTATGTTCCATTCTTTACATACAGTCTTTTTTCTTTTTAAGGGAAAAAGCCTATGATATGTTTACATATCTTTAAGTAAACGGTAATAATCCTTTTGGAAACAATTTTAATTATAACAGCACTAATCTTTGTTATACATGATTTTTCTCAAAGCTCCTAGGTTCCTCTCTGCATATAAATTAATGCTGCTGCCTATCCATAGCAATTAAAAGTTGAGGTTTACTATATTTTTTAAGATAAGCTTGAATCAAATGTCTTTGAGATGTTTGTGTACTGTTTTGGAAAGATCTTCACTCAGTTCCTAAGTCAATGCATATTTAATGGCTCTTCACATCATTTACTTAGTACTACAAGTCTTGTTTTGTATGTGACCAGCTGTCAAAGTGAATTGGTACTGAGTTAGTAAAAAAGAATGTATAAACTGAAAATCGAATCCAAGCAAAGCCTGTTTCTCCTTTTTCTAACTTCAAGGCCATACAGTTTTAATGAAAAAGCTGGGCCATTGAAGAAACAGATTATGACAATTATTCTAACATACCTGACTAAATCCTAATTAAATATACTAATAAAATCATTTTGTTCCATTAGGAACTCAATGGCAGACTTGGTTTGGATAGAAAACTGATAATTTGTTCCTCCATTTAGTTAGTCATTAAAAATTCATTGAGAGAGGTAGAACTGCATATGGAAACAGAAGTTTTAACAAATGATTTTCCCAAAATACCAAATATGAAATCCAAACTTTTACAGCTGATTTTATAATACCACCTCATCTCACTTAAACCCAGAATGTCCTGTCCCAGGAAAAAGTAGTCTTTAAAAGTTTCCTTCCTCCTTTATATCCCATTTTTTCCAAATAAGCCCAAATATTCTAGAAACTGCAGATTTTCTCTAGAATGTTTCCAGAATAAACATTTATCATGGGAAGTTAAAATGACAATAAAACTCAATAATACTCATTATATAAATTTGTATAACCACCTTATTTAGCTTCTGACAGATGATGATACATCTTTCAATACAGAGAGGCTTTTTCAAAGACCAGTTCACGTAAAGTGTAATTTTAATCCTACAGCTAATACCTTTTAGACAGTAACTCTTCATAGTAGATGCTGCTCTGGTGAAACAAGAGGGCGTTTTTAAACACCTGAAATCATACTGTGTGCTTGTGGTTACCTGTAACATATTTCATCTTTAATGGATGTCAGTCGAAATGCTTTTGCAATCATGCATGATCCTGCTTATGTTCTTAACAGTTACAGACTAAACATCTCAATTGACTTCAGTCAGTGTGCCAAATCATGTAAGTACTACTAAATGTGTGTGCATGGACATTTGTTTACAGGTCTTTGTTTGCAAAATCTTTCACTCTTCCATTCAAAGAATTGGTTTTCTCCTTCTGTGAGCCTGATGCAAGGCATCGCCCCGGCCTTGCAGGAATACCTCTGCTCCAGGAAACAAGGGTGTTTGTAGTGGCCAGGCATCTCAAGATTCCTCCTCAGTAAACAAATTAAGCAGCAGATTTCTAGGGGTTCATTCCATTTTCTGAATCACTCTGAGGAGAAATCTCCCATCCTTAACAGAGGTGGACCCTTTAGTGATGACTTTGTGTCAAATGGTCTGAGCTAATGGGCCTGGTCATGACTTGGGATAAGTGTGGGAAGAGTGAATTTGCCTCTGAAATAACTGCTTCTAAAGTTGTCAGAATTTAATGAGAAATTTTAATAAAATTGCATTTGCTTTGTGAAGTATGTTTGGGATTTGTTTGCAAAAACTGTTTTTTGCTTTCAAAAACTCTGTTTTTGAAAGACAACAAAAATTCTTAAGACAACTTCTTTAAAAGAACTACAAGGTTTACAATAGTTAAAAAAAAATGTTATATTGAATGGGATTGAGCAAACATTAACAGAGAATCAATCTTTTTACAATAAGTAGCAAGAATCACTCTTTAAACAATGTCCAGTGTAAGATACTGGTGTAAACATGTATATTTCATTTATTTGTAAAATGAACTGTCCAATTAAATATAAAAGATACCCTAAAGATATTTTCAAATTATTTTAAATTTTAAACTAGAATAAAGTTTTGTTTCAGTCAAATCAGTGTAAAGGTGCCTGGATTTTAAATAAGAATATTAAAAGAAATCCTGAAAAGCACTGAATGTTACAGTTCTTTGCTGAGACCTGCAATTTTGAGCCTCAAAGATTTGGTTGAGCTAATAATATTATGTTTTATTACTCTCTTTCTCCAACACCTAAAGGCAATTTGCCATTACCTTACTCATTTTCTTTCAAAGAAGTTAATGGCTGTTTGAGAAAATACCAGCATGTTCAGTAACGCTAATGCTTTGATATGTGCAAATACTATTTTTTTAATATGCTCAGTGATTTGAATGTCAGGAAATGTTAATATCTTTGGCTCATATATTTCATAGTTCTCTTATAAACACATATAGATAATGATTGTGTTAATAACCTAATTAAAGTATCCCAGTCTGGTACTGGAATATGGCAGTTTGCACTATAACTGAATTGGACATGACACATAGCCAGCTTTTCCTCTCTACATTGCTGGAGTAGCTTCATAAATCCATATATTTTTAGAAATAAGTAACTTGGAGAATACATTTCTAGAAGAAGCAGCTCATTGAAGGGAAAAATTCTTCATTCAGGTTGGGAATCTACCTTTGCTGGTGGTAAAACCAGATATCCACAGATAGTCACAGCATAGGATCAGCCCCCCAGATCCCAACAGGATGCTATTTACACAGCAATTTGCATATTAAAATGTAAGTTAGACATCAACAGTTTATCCTTCATACCTGAAGGCCTGATGCACTTCAGTTATACACCTCATTCTAGTCTGTCAAGAACCGAATTAGCTGTCACTTCAAATGTAGTGTACTACAAGCAAACATAATGGTTCTTGAAGCTTATTTAACTTTAGATTTCATCTCTGAAAAGGCAAAATTCTGTATATATTCTGCTATTTCTCAAAGATCTTTTAATGTACTCAATGCATCAATTGTTCCCAGGAATAAACACTTTCCAGAAAATAAAACATCAGCTACAAAGGTTTATATTTTCAAAGCTACTTGAAGCATGCAGGAACAATGTCCATTAGAATAAGAAGTGGAATGTATGTTCCCTGATTCCTTCAGAAGGATCACTAAAGATGTTGAGAGCATGCCTTTTTAATTGCATGAGATGAAACCAGGGATATATGCATTTAGAATGGTTGATAGACTTTGGGAATTATGTTTGGAAACATCATTGATTGTTGAGAAATACTGCATAACTTTAACAAAAACAAAATAATAACACATTATAAAATCTTCAATAAACTCCAGTGAACATATGTTTGTCCAAGAAATTAGTGTAGATTAAAACTACAGTTAAGGAGAAACTGTATTAATTTTTATGGTGCTTGATGAAATGTGACAAATTTAGAAACATTGATTTTTTTATTTATTTTTTTTTCCTTTTAGGAAAAAAATACATCGCTGTCTTTAGAAACATTGAAGGGATATGATTTTCTTTTAGTGTTTGGACATTCTACCTGATGAAAAACTGCCTCTTTTAATGTAACATTCGTAAATTATTGGAGTGGCAAACAATGAGACGAACCACAGCTGACTGTTTAAGATGACATACTAATTTTTTGTTCTTTGTCACTGTATAAAACATAATAAAGAGTTAGAGGTGTCAAGTATGGTCGCTGCAGGAATAAGTTTTTTCTTGGAAGGACTTAAATAGTACCCATTTTTAAAGTTACCAAGCTTTTACTATGCATTTTTCCAACATGAGAAAAAGATGAAATTTGACTTATTTTTTAGCCATCCAGTATGTACTAACTGCAGCCATTGATAGTTTGAATTACATTATCTCTAGAGGAGCTCAGTGATATTATGCAAAACTTGGCCAAAATTATTTAATTTTAAACATGTAATAAGGAGGGAAGATCAATAACTTTGCTAGTGGAGCTGGAGATTTTTTTGTTTTCTTGTGCCTTTTTTTTACAGGTTTTGATTTGGATTGCTACATTTCAGTCAAGCAGGATGAAAGTTACAGCTGTTTTGTTGCGTATTTAAAACATTTAATGTAGCAGAGATTTACATGTGTTCTAAATTTTTTATACTGTGAATAAAGCCGTTATTTCAATGAACCACAATAGCAGATATGTAAACAACCATAGATAAGCACATACATAAAACTTTTATAGAACCAGAACCCATATGAATGCACATTCTGTAAAATTCATGGTCCTCTGTCTAAACTAACAGCTTCATTAGTAGTGCATGATTTACACAATTTCCTTCTTGTAAAGCATGACTTTCATGACACTCATTAAACTCTGAGAGAAATCATGTTATCAACATGTTCACATGAGAAAAACATGGGTTTTTTTATTCTGTTGTAAGGTCATACTAAATCCTGTCACAGATCAAACTGTCTTTTTTTCTCTCTTCCTCTCTGTGAAAGACTTTATATGCACGTTCATCCTACTCTTTTTTCTTCCCTCCCTTCTCCTCTACTTTTCCCCTCACTGTCTATTCTACTTCACCAAACCTCTCTTTCCTATTAAAGTTAGTTGAAACTGAGCTTCTCACATCCCTGTGAGAAGTCAAACAAGAATGAATCAAATATACACATTTGAAATGTTCCTGAAATTTTTACGGTATTGCTCTTGGCTTGGCTGAGAAAAAGGTACTGGAAATGTGTGTAAGACTTATGTAGAGGCTAAGGAAGTAAAGTGGAAATAAAAAATAGAAAGAAAAAAACTCTGAAAATTTACCCAAACTTCTTGAAGCAACTTATTTAGATGTACTCTCTTTCAATAATTGCACAGAGGTTCATGCTGAATTGCATGTGATTTTATCCCTCACCCTCACAGTTTCTGGGAGAAACAATCTCTAAATGTATTGCATCACCATCCAGGCTGCGGTTGTTACCTAGAACTTGCACCATTGTTCTGTGTGATAAATACAACCATTTTTTGCCTGGGGCTGTTCACGATGGAAATTTTCCACCCACAAACAATCTTGTTAGTTTCATAATTGCTTCCCTCTTCTAATGAATGCAGAACATAATGAATGCCAAGCCAATCTTTTGGGTTCAAATCCAGGGATCTTCATCAAGACAATGAATATGCATTCATTAAGAAGAACCGTGCTGAAAGTGCTTTTGCCATAAGTACAGTATAATACATTTTCTTTAATGGGAATGTAGTATTTTAGCACATTACTTAATTAGGGATGAGCAGACAAATGGAGTTAATTCCTTCAGCTTCACTGAGTGCAGCAGAAGCAGTACATTTTCGTTCATCGCTTGGGGGGCCATTCATTACGTAGACCCACAGGCTGAAAAAA
>KL260590.1:0-23893 GCA_000699545.1 Podiceps cristatus | reverse complement strand
TCATGACCAGCTGGTGCTCTTCCAAAGAAGAATGATTAAGCAAGAACAGGGAAAAAAATGCCCATATATTTTGTAAGCTCAGTAAATACCAGCATCAGAACTTCTAGGCACTATTCCAAGTGGATGTAAAGTGTTTGGGGAAGGGCTATTAATGATGGGGGGTTTCAGTGTCTCAAAAGTTCTTTCATAGAATCATAGAATCATAGAAAGGTCTGGGTTGGAAGGGACCCTAAGATCATAGAGTTCCAGCCCCCCTACCACAGGCAGGGACACCAACCTCCAGGCCTGGAGCTACACAAGGTTGCCCAGGGCCCCATCCAACCTGGCCTTGAACACCTCCAGGCATGGGGCATCCACCACCTCTCTGGGCAGCCTGTTCCAGCACCTCACCACCCTCTCTGTAAAAAACTTCCCCCTAATATCTAATTTAAATCTTCCCTCCTTCAGCTTTAGTCCATTCCCCCTTGTCCTGCTATTATCTACCCTTTTAAAAAGTTGATTCCCCTCCTGTTTGTACATTCCCTTCAGGTACTGGAAGGCTGCAATGAGGTCCCCCCGCAGCCTTCTCTTCTCTAGGCTGAACAAGCCCAGCTCCCTCAGCCTCTCTTCGTAGGGGAGGTGCTCCAGCCTGCAAGTGTAGTTTCACACACATTTTGCAATGATCTAAGCTATTGAAAGTCAAGACACACATATTAAAAAAACAAGATACATTTAATACGTTAGTTAGCACGTTCAAATCCCTTATTCTAGATTAAGAAAGAGATATCTGTTTTACTTATCACAGATGAACTTAAAATCACCGTAAAATTTACATTAGTTCAAAAATTTAGCATTAAATAGGGAGAAGACCTTTTAGACATATATAATTAATCGGAAAAGTTCTGAAGTTGAATTAATTTGGGCATAGAATTATAGAATCATATAAAGGTTTGGGTTGGAAGGGACCTCTAAAGATCATTTAGTCCATCCCCCTCACATGGTCAGGGACATCTTCCACTACCTCAAGTTGCTCAAAGATTCATCTAACCTGAATTTGAATACATCCAGGGATGAGGCATCCACCTCTCTGGACAACCTGCTCTAGTGTCTCACCACCCTCATCATAGAAAAATTTCTTCCTTATATCTAACCTAAGTCTACCCTCTTTTACTTTAAAACCATTGTCCCTTGTCCTGTCAGTATAGGCCCTGGTGAAAAGTCTTTCTCCATCTTTCTTATAAACCCCTTTTAAGGGGCTTATATTAACCTCTTGCTGTCTTTACAGTCATCAAATGATTTTGTAGGTAACAGAGGCACTTTTGTACACTTGTACAGAGACAGTCTGTATAGTTAATCTGTAACATTTGTCGTCTTCTTTCTAATGAGATGAATCATAACCAGTAAGTGAATAGTTCTTTAATGAATATAAGAAGAGCCTAATTTTCTCGTTCAGAAATTGGAATCCATTGTCTACACATATAGGTCCTTAGTGCCATCAAACATGCCCTACTGTACTGATGCTGTGAAAAGCCAAAATCAGAGACTCAGTAGTCAGAGACTATTAAGTAGGTATTCTTTATTGCAGCGCTGGACACACAGGAGGTATCTCCTCCTATTGTGTGTGTCTGGCCAAGTAAACTGTATAGCTTAAATACAGGCTTTATACACATATTCATCACTTTTCTGGGAACCCATTATCATATTCATTAGATTTCCAGGAATTCATTATCATATGCAAATATTCTTTACACATGTCCGATTGTGTCTCTGGGTGGTTGTCAGGGGTCTCAGGATGAAGGATATGCTCTTCCTCATTGCACTTACTGACTCCCACTCCTGTGCATGCTCAGTTCCAAAGTCACATATAACATAGTCTTCAAGGATAGTCTGTTCTTGTTGATATACGTCTTGAAGCTTCCGTATCTTTATGGTTCTGCACAACTGGGTTTTTTTTAAGATCGAACTGACTCCAGTGACACCTTTAGAGGCCTCTTATCTCAAAGCCTCCCTGAGCTCCCCAAAACAGTAAATTCCAATTTGATTTGATTATACAGATATCAGTACCCTACCATAATCTTATGGCTGGCAGGTATAACAGTGCTTGTGGTTAGCCTATGTAATTTTGGAGAGGTAGCTGGAAGCCAAGAAAAAGACCCTAAGGCATGCCAAATGACACATACGTGTATCCAACTGAGTTGAGCTCTGGATGTCAACAACTGGGCAGGGTTCGAACTACCCTGACACCAATGTGTGACACCCAAATGGCTGAAAGTCTCATATATGTCCTTTTCTTTTTCCTGCCTATCCCACAAAGATATTTCAGATACCATACAGTGTGGCATGTGACACTAGACACCAACGTGTAGACTGAATCAAACCCTTGGAATGAGCCTTAGCCTGCTTCATTTTGAGATATCTGCAATATAGATGTCTATAGGGGTATACTTCCATTGCAGGGAGAGGTATTCACCTGGCAAAATGTAGATGTCTGCTTACAGTGAGCTGAATACCCATTCATGGGTAATGCCTGCATTAAACAGAACTCCAAAGTGTATGTTGTATGAACCAGAATATATCATGTTGCTACTGTTCTCAGCAGCCCACAAGTTTTGTATTAACTTTACTCAGACTTCAGGACTTAATCAGGAATTGTCCTCAGTGGCTGAAGGTCTATTTTAGCTGAAACTGCAAAACTTGATAGGGGTTACAAAAGCATCAAGAATGCTATTTCATATAGCCAAAAGCTGACTCTGTGACGATCTTTTTCCTATAGCTTAAGCTAGTAGGCTTATTTTGCTAAGGCTTAGCGTTGATTCTGCAATAATATGGTTTAATCATACACAGTAAAAATCTAACAAAACAGAGTAATTGTGTAACCAAGTTGTTGGCCAATAAGACGAGAAGTATGTTCTGAACAGACAGCTTAAGGACAAATAAAAACAACTTCAGATGATCCCAGGTCCAAGAAGGAACTTTCCACCATAAACATCATGTTCCTGTCAGTAAAGTGTGCCGATTGCAAATCGCCCTGTTCCTCATGAAGAAGAGTTGCACCATCAACTCTAGAACACAAAGGAAGATTGAAAGGGTGACCATAGCACCAGAGAAAGGGTATTAATTGCCCTTTAGTCAGTTATACAGGGAAAAGGACAATAAATTCTATTAGTAATGAGGCTTTTTAATTGGATTACTTGGAGTATAATTGTTAGTATTACTGTCAATGGACGTCATTTGAATTCTGCATTCAGGTTTTACTGAAACTAAGAGTAAATTGCTGGTTTCATTCGTAAATTGCTTTTCTTTGACATACATGCTGCATGAGAATTATGCAACATACGGAGACTTAGATACTTAGTTTACATTTACCTACTTATATAGTAGACATCTAAATCAGGATGAGCTGAACACCATCCCCTAGAGTTCAAAGAGATTGAGCATACTCCTAATCAATAACAAGGGAACATGAACAGTACATGAACCGAAAAAGGAACCAGAGAGATAGTGGGGCAATGGCCAACCCTCACTTATACCAGGCATGACATCTATGGCTCTCTTCCCTCTTCTGCCAGTTTAGATCAACTATTCTGGCGGCACCCCTCCCAAGTGTTTGCACCTGCACAATAGCAAAACTGGGGAAACTGCAAAATGTCCTTGATCATTTAGCAGCAACCAACAACAGCAGCGTGCTGTCACCGTTCTTCACATACTAAATCCAAAACACAGTAGCTGCTGAAAACAAAACTAGCTTCATCGTGGCTGAAACCAGAGCAGCAAGTAATTATTCAAATAAAAGTTTTAGACTGTTGACAGAACTTATATGTAGCACTGAAAAACAATTCCTCTTATGTTGATGACACTTTATAAGAAAGATCAATAATGTACAAATTCATTCAGACATCAGAATCATTGTAAAACGTTAATTCCCAAATACACTTACACCAGTTTATTAATTAACTCCCACAGACATCTCCAAGAGCTTTCCTTTGCTTCAGTTTGTATTCATGGTCAGGTTATCCCTGCTGAAGTGGAACAAACTCATCTTGAAAAAAAATCTTTGAAACAAAAGAATATTATGAATCTTCAATTGTTTTGTGAAACATTTTTTCAATTCACAGATCAATTAACATGTATACTAAATGCTAGTTTCACAGAAGTATATCTTTAAAGAAAAGAAGCATTTAAGACACACTAATTCAATAAGAACACTGCATGAAGTTCCTTTAATAACATTTTACTGTGTTTTATTGTATATTCCAACACATATTAGGGCAACAGCATTATAGTCACATTTTTGAATGTGCCATCTTTCACAATCTTTAAAAGGCTTAAGGATATCCATATTTTTAATGCAAAAGTAAGTTAATGGAAGTGTTAGAATGTCTGGAAGCCAACAGCCATTCCCTCACATACATTAAGAGCAAGGAAGCAGATGATGCTCACTTCAGTGAAGATTAAATTCCATGAGGCTATGATTGCCCTAAAACTTGTGATGTACAAAGCTTTTAATGAATTTAGGCTAACAATCTTACCACAAGGCTTGAATCCTACGAGCTGGAACTTACAAGTCAGTAATTGCAAGAAACACAAAGCCATGAAGGATGGAAAGCTGCTATTTCTGGAATTGCCTCATAGAGTGGGCAAGGCCACAGGAACTTACGGCATGGGCTGTGTCTTAGCATACTGCATGTGTTACATGACTACTTAGAAATGCACGCTTCTGCACCCACAGAGGCACTGTCAGTTTAACATCACATGCTGCTCCCTGCAGCACCAGGTACATCTGAGTTATGAAAAGAGGGGTAAATCCTGTCTTTGACAGTCTGCAGATCCCTGAAGTAATAGCCTTTGATAACAATCCCTAATGAAGCATGTTTACCTAAAGTGAAACAAGAGGGCGAAGTTTAAGTTCAAGGGCTGAATGTTAGAGCTTTCATTCTAAAGATGCATATTTTCATTGACATAAATTAAACTACTTATTATATGTAAACTTGATATGTTCATTTTTTATTTTTAAAAGAAACTTATCACTCAGCACAGGTTTTTTATTCTCTAATGTAAAATATATTTTTGTCTGAAATTATATCTGATCCAGACAACACTTAATTCTACTGACAGCTTGGAATCTATACAGAATAAACTGTATTTCAGTAACACCACTGCAGTCCTAACAGAGACTGCACAGAAACTTTGAATAAGCTGATACAAGTATACATATATGAGAGAAAAATGAATGAAGCATTCTATAGAGTCCTTGGGGTGTCCTTGATCTGTCAAATTACTGACATGACACTGTTACTGCTTCATTGGAGCCCTGATGCCCTGTCATATCAATACATACAAGGGAGATTAATTTCACAAATGCATCTGGGCATAAACAGAAACAGAGCTCTGAGAACAGAACTGATCAGAATTTTCCAGTAAAATGGTTTTCCGTTAGGAAATAGGAATTTAATGCATTATCCTATCTGACTGTCTAACCTGTACCAGGTACAAAGGGCTGGAAGATTTCTAAAGTTCCTTTCCCAAAATGCTCAGGTAGCAGCCTAGCAGGACCTTGTAGATTATGTCCAGATATAACTTAGTCTGTCTCCTAGTTTAAGAACAGTAGGTCTAATTGTTCTAGCCTTATAGCCTCTGAACTTTATGGGGTGAAAGAAGAGAGAAGTAGGTCATTTTAAAGCTCTGAAATGTCAGTTCACCTTTCTCCAAAGAAAATGTAGGAAATCCTGCTTAACCTGGTCCCATTAATAATAAAATGTTAGTTTGCTTTAATCCAGAATTGTATGTGTGAATATTCATGCATATATTTATGAAAATGTACAACTATGCTCACATGTGTTATTATTCTTCAGAATTCCCCATATAAAACACTTCCAGTTATCACTGAGAAATGGTAAAATTTGAGGAAATTAGGTACCATGAAATCATTTACATGTAATACAGGCAACCAAGGGCTACATCTAAATTAACATCAACCTAACAGGAGCAAATCTGAAAACCAAAACAGCTGTGAGGATATGATGCCTGCCCTACTTATTTCAGGGATTTTCATTCAACTAGCTCTAGTCTGCTGCCCTAAACTAAATGTCCATTAATGCCTAGGATGTATACAGTGCTCCCTGAAACATTTCTTCTAGTTCAGTTTCATACAGTTACTGCACTTCACTACCACTGAGGTGATCAGATATTCACCCCAAAAACACATGCTATTCTGAACTAAAACAAACAAACAATGTAGAAATGATTAAAGTTTCTACAAGCATATTGTAGAAATTACAAAGATAAACACTTTGAGCTAGGTTATAATCAGTTTGAGTTAATCCAAAAAGTTCAAAGTAAGGTGCAATACTCTGATCTTCGTACTGACTTCTTGAGATCAGTGCTGTTGATAGCATTAGTAATCTTAAAGTGAGCTGAAAGCAAGCTGTAGTGAGACATAGGCATTGTCTCACAATCATTTAAAAAATTATGCATACCATTATCTCCCAGAGTCGCAGAGCTCAAAAGAAGGTTTTAAGAAGAGACTTCTATGATTATTCAGGGGTTGGTGAGGAGTTGACTTTTATCTGCCAATTTCTAAAATAGTAAAACTGAGTTTTAGGATGGAAGCTGTCACAGAATCACAGTCTCACAGAATGGTAGGGGTTGGAAGGCACCTCTAGAGATCATCTTGTCCAATCCCCCTGGTAGAACAGGATCCCCTGAAAGAATGTTGCACAGGGACACATCCAGGCAGGTTTTGAGCATCTCCAGAAAAGGAGCCCCCACAGCCTCTCTGGGCAGCCTGTGCCAGTGCTCTGTCACCCTTGCAGTAAAGAAGTTTTTCCTCATGTTTATATGGCACTTCCTGTGTTCCAGCTTGTGCCCGTTGCCCCTTGTCCTGTCGCTGGGCACCACTGAAAAGAGTTTGGTCACATCCTCTTAACAGCCACCCTTGAGATATTTATAAGCAAGGATGAGATCCCCTCTCAGTCTTCTCTTCTTCAGGCTTAAACAGTCCCAGGTCTCTCAGCCTGTCCTCATAAGAGATGTTCCAGTCCCCTTATCATCTCTGCAGCCCTCTGCTGAACTCTCTCCAGTAGCTCCCTGTCTCTCTTGAACTGGGGAGCCCAGAACTGGACACAGCACTCCAGATGGGGCCTCACTAGGGCAGAGTAGAGGGGCAAGATAATATCCCTTGATCTGCTGACCACACTTTTGGCCTTTTTGGCTGCAAGAGCACACTGCCAGCTCATGGGCAGCTTGCTGTCCTCCAGGACTCCCAGGTCCTCCCAAGTGGCCAGTCCATTTTTCCACAGTCTGTGAACTTCCTTCTTCCAATCGAGTTTTTCCAGAAGTCCCTTGCTCATCCATGCAGTCTTCCTGCTCCTTTGCTTGATTTTCTACTTGTTGGGATGCACCGATCTTGAGCTTGGAGGAAGTGGTTCTTGAATATTAGCCAGCTCTTTTGGGCCCATCTACCTTCTAGAGCTCTAACCTATGGGATTCCTTAAATAAAGAAGCTGAAAGTCACTTTGGAGAGGAGTCTATTTCATAGGTGAATAGGGGAACAAAATGTTATATAAGAATACCACTAAAACTACTCTTTTGAAAAAAAAAAAAATCAAAACTGGAAAAATGGGTAAATGGAAAATAGATTACAGATGTTGAGCACTTAAACAGCAAAAGTTTGTGAAACTGACCCTGAGATGGAAGAATGGGTTACTGTGTAAGAACATAAATCAACTTAAAGAGAAAACAATCAGAAATGTCATCAAAAATCCATCACAAACATATCCATATAGACGCTTTTATGGCTTTTGCATTCTTTGTTTCCACTGTAGCCATTGTGCTATTGAAATTTAATCCTATTGGGTGAGTCTGTAAATGATACTCTGTGAATTCTGGAAGTGATTAATTGAGATTCATGGGTGACAGTGTGTAGAAGTGACAGGTTGATTTTCATTAAATTGAGAGAAAATGAATGACAGACCCCAGATCAAAAAAGTACCTCAGTATGGTCTAGGCAAAATACTGGCAGTAGCATGGGACAGATGAAATAGGCAAGAATATTCTACCCAGGACCAGGAGCATCAGATAGAAAGCATTAGATGATGACCCCAGCCCACCACAACACTATTTCTTGATATTGCTTGTTTAACGTGTACAACTGATCCACACCCTCAGTGAATGTCCAGAGAAGACAGCTTTCAACAGGTCAGTGATGCAAACATTGTTTTTATGATGGAGATCTGAGACCCTTCAGAAGACATGTGATAGCATTGTGGCTGTTCTGAGTTATCCACTGTTAGCATACACATGCAAAGACACTTGAAGAAGCAAGTTCACTTACCTGTACGTGCTGTCCTGTATGAATTTATATTGACTGGACTGTTCTCTCTTTCTATGTCTTTCAGCTTTGACTTTACCATAAGAGGGACTGTGATGGATGTGTTCCTTTCTACAGATTCCACACTGAGCAACATGCGTAAGGAGCAAGACAGGAGGCCAGGATCCATCATTTCTAAATAATGGATTCTCGTCTTACATGGTAAAATAAGACTTATTTGCTCTCTTTGAAACTAACCATTGACTATGTATCTCAAAAAAACTGTGTTGATTGTAAGCAGCCTTTCTTTTTGGTTTTCAAAACTTACGATACCATTACTGAGAACCACTATTAATTTCCAGTTCTCCACCTAAATTAAAAAACTTCTACTTTGACTACAGGTCAAAAAAAAAAAAAAAAAACCCAAACCAAAAACCAAAACCAAACTGTTTAAAAATCATTTTACACTGCCCAGATTTACAGGGTAGATGTAACCGGATTTAGAGACCATTGTGATGGGCATGTTTAGAAGATTGATAAATAGGGCAAATCTTAAGCTTCAAAACAAAATTTTACTAGACTGACATTCATTAACACATCATACTAATGAATAATTCAACCATTATCATACATAATCAATCATTATCACTACATATTCAAAGCAATCACACTTTAATAATTATAGAGTACTTTAGCTGTGCATATGCTGTACCACAGACCTGATGTTGAATTTTTATTTTTGACTGGTACAGATCTTAATGGTTTCAGTCACTGACATCAAGGTGGTCAGGCTGAAGAGCCCTTCAAGGGGGGAACTCCAAGAAGTGACTTTTTTTTTCTATCCCCAATTTGCAATCTTGTCCTTCTACAAGTTTCCAGAAAGCACCATTCCTCTCCTCTGCCCCAGGCTACTTGCTGCATGAAGCTTGAGGGGCAATGTGGGGTTATTTTTCCAAGCCCAGCAGGTATCTTACACTTTTCCTTGGCTGGCTGATTCCATTACATCTATTTAGGTATTACACCTACATTTTTTCCCTTACACAATATTTGAACACTGCTCAAATTTTCAGTTGTAGAAAGTATCCCTGTCTCTATTTTGTAAATCAGGGCACAGAGAATATAAGAAACTAAGCTCCAGTCTAGCAATAGAGAATAAACCATGCATATTTTTTTTTATTTTACGTGTTTTAGGTATGGTACATGACTGACAGAGTTATAGCCTAAGAGATTTAATGCAAGCCTGTTGTGGTTTAACCCCAGTCAGAAACTATGCACCACACAGCTGCTTGCTTCCTCCCACATGGTGGGATAGGGGAGAAAATAGGAAGGGTAAAAGTGAGCAAACTGGTGGGTTGAGATGAATAGAGTTTAATAAGTAAAGTAAAAGCTGCACACACAAGCATAGTAAAACAAGGAATTCATTCTCTACTTTCCATCAGCAGGCAGGTGTTCAGCCATCTCCAGGAATGCAGGGCTCCATTATGTGTAATGGCTACTTGGGAAGACAAAACACCATCACTGTGAATGTCACCCCTTTCCTTCTTTTTCCCCTAGCTGAGCATGATGTCATATGGTATGGAATATCCCTTTAGTCAGCTGTCCCAGCTGTGTCCCCTCACAAATTCTTGTGCACCCCCAGCCTCCTTGCTGGTGGGTCAGTGTGAACAGCAGAAAAGGCCTTGGCTCTGTGTAAGCACTGCTCAGCAATAATGAAAACATCCCTGCATTATCAACACTATTTTCAGCACAAATCTAAGACATAGTGCCATACTAGCTACTATGAAGAAAATTAACTCTATGCCAGCCAAAACCAGCACAAAGTCAGGCAAGAAATATTTGGAAGAGCCAGGAATAGAATCAAAATATTCTGAGTCATGCAATGTCTTTTTTCACAAGATTGTCCCAGTCAATAGTCTGTAAAAATAGTAGTAATATTATGTATATTAACTTTTTATTATACCTGTTACCTGAATTCCCATCAGTTACCCTATACCATCTTCCTATAATGGACACAGAATCACTTATTAGTGTTCTGCAGTTCAGAATACTCATTACTCACATTTGCTTTTTACTTTTCTCCTCAAGATTTTCAAATAAACACAGTACAGTCTCCGTATTTGGTATTTCAGATTTTGGAAAAGCAAAGAGATTTTCCTTTTCAAAAAAAACAAACAAACAACAAAAAACACCATAAAACAGTCCTCCCTACTGCCCCTGTAATCCTTTCCAAGGTACTACAGTTCTTCAAAATTAATAAAGAAGCACCTTTAATCTCACTCTGTATGGATCTCCAACCTATCTTCTTAAGGTGGCCATACCACATTTTTAGTGATATGGTGGTATTTAGACCATAGTAGAGGTATATAGACTGTATGATCTTTGAACTGCAGGTTTTCAGGTCAAGCCCACAGTGCAAAAATGCCCTAATTACTTGCTTATTTTAGTCTTATCTTCCTGAAGTTGTTTTCTATGGCCTACTCTGTTATTTCTTTGCTCCAGTCTTGATACTTCACTTATGCAAGGTATTTTAAGATCAGTTACCAAGGTTATCATAAGCTTGTTTTCCCTTATCTTGTCTTGCTTCAGTAAAGGATCTCTCATCAGGTTTCTTCTCCTGTTAATCATCATGCAGAAAGGAAATAATCTGCTATCCTTCCTCCTGTCTTTAGTATAAATCTTTCATTTCCCTGAAAAATATCCACATGTAAAAATACATGTAAAATATCCACAAATAAGGATTTGGGAACCTCTAGTTCTGTAGACACCCCAATCATTGTTGCAGTCTGAAAGCAATAGAAGAAGAAAATAGAAGAAAATTTACAATTTCTTCTGAAGTTTTCAGGGGAGTGAAATAAAATTAAATCTTGAAATAAAGTTCGATTTTGTTAGAAAACCAAAATCAAACCAAAATATGAAATTAAATAAATGTGAAACTACAGACCATACAATGGTCTAGGTAATGGATATGGGTAATACTGAGAAACATCTTTCAGAATTATATTTATACTGGACTTTATTGTTTCAATAAAAATGAAATTAAGTGAAAGAATTTTATGAAAGAAAATAAGCACTACCATACTGTCAATTGGATACTTGATTTGACTGAAAAATAGATACCTGTATTTTTCACTAAAGCAGGAAAATGGACAAAAAATATTAGTGAAAAACAGACTTCTAATCTTATTTATGAATGTCTTTGTCCTGGCTTTATCTACACTGGCCAATATTTTTATAATCTACATTGAAAGACAGGCAGTGAAAATGTTTATACATTAGTCTGTAGATTAAGTTCCTGATGTAATAGCTAACTAATTTTTGTTATACCACTACACATTATCTTGTTCTAATTTTATACAAAAGGACATTGAGTCAAGTGTCAATGAAGGATTTTAAAACATGACTTTGTCAGCCTTCTAATTCTTGCTCTAAGTGCAACTCTCTCGGGAGATGAGAAGTATCTATTTTAGATCCTGATAATAGGAAATCATCATACACAGGTTTTATCTTTTGGTGTTACCTCTGTTTCATTCTACTTTAAACTTCAATTGTTTGACAATGAACCTGTCATCCTTTATGTAGTATATTGGACATGATGCCCTCTGGAACTTGTCAAAGATCCCAAATCAGACAGACTGATTATAATAAAGTCTTCCCCGGCCCAGGAAGGAGGAGCTGGGGATCTGTCATCTAACTCAAATCTATTGAATAAAGTGATATGAAACACTAATGAGCAGATCAGGTCTTTCAGCTTTCATATGTGAACTTGTGCTCCAAGCGAGTTTCCTGAAAAAGACCCCAACATTTTCAGATCTGAAAAAACACAAGAAAAAAAGTAAAAAGCAGACTGAAGTTATAATTATCCTGAACTTCAAATTACTAATAACCAGTACAATACTATCTCTGTTATAGGAAGATGAAATCAAATTTCAAAGCTTCTGTCTGAAATAGCTAGTCACCATTCAATACAGGTAGTGTTGAGACAGGAGAAAGGAAAAAGTAGGTTTTGATGAAATGGCTTACAATGGAAGCATTGATTCTTCAAGGATTACAATACATCATCATTAAAATAGGATATGCGTTGAAGCATAACCCTAAAATGTTAGGTTAAAGTACACCTCTTACTGTATCATTGCTCATGGTTAGAAAAAGACTCATAAGTTAAAGTAGATGGTTCAACTTGGTAATTCAGGAAGAGTTCAGTTAAGTATGACTTTTGAACTCTCACAAGAACTTTTTTATTAAATGCAAATGTTGACTACAATTTCCACTTCAATGGGTCAAAACCAAAAAATGACCCCTTTTATTGCCATATGGCTCAGGATGAAAAGCAGAGTATATTTTTATGATATAACTTTAATATAGAAAGCTTGGTTGACATGAATTTTTATTAGACTAAAATATTAGGGATAAAAAACTTAATTTTTCTTCAATCCTCCATTTTCCACTTTGCCTAAAAAATGTAACTCTAACACAGTACATATAGATTATGGAAAACAACTATTTGAAAAACTCATTGAATCCATAAACATTTCTTCTTCTGTTTCTTCCACACTACCATGATTTGACTTCCAAACAAATGGGAACAAAAAGACCATTCTGAAAATAACAGTTAAAAAAAAATTCTTTTGTTTTGGATTCTGCATGTATGCAACAGTTTTCAAAAGCAGTGAGCTTTATTCCAGCAAGTTCTGTAATCAGGAATTACGGAAATTCTTTCAGTGTAAACCTGCAAGGCCATTTTCTTCACTTTGTATGCATCCATACAGTAAGATGCTTTATCTTTATTGAATTTTCATTTACTTCAATAAATGTTCTTTCATCAGATAAATTAATTTATCATATATACTAATAACTATAGTAATTAACTTTGCAAAAATATAATAAATTGACTAGATTTTGATTTACTGTAAATAGACTCAGATTTGGTTAGCTTCAGACAGAGCAGAATCTTGATTCAGTTATTAATCTAACGTGTATTTCAATGCAAATTAGTCAAGGCATTGGAGTTATGCCAGAACGGACAGGAGGATTTGGACATAATTTTCGATGAAAATGACTGATTTCTCTGGCCTTACTTTAAAGATATACCAATAGAGCTGAGCACAGAATTTGCCTTTTTTTTGTGTGTGTATTTTAGTGAAGTTAATAAAGATGAAAGAATCACTTCACCAGTGATTGCTGAGCTGTTTATTAAATGCATTATCTTTTCATATGTTTTGAGTATTGTAATCATCTATTGAAAATGCAGCTCCCCCCTCCCCAGAGTTATATAAAGCCTATTCTAATTTATGTCATCTTAATCAAAACTTTCTCTTTAATGAATAAGGCATTCTGCCATTTCAGTAGAGAGACTGATAGCAGACAGCCTTCCCAAGATTTGATTCTTTTTAGTAGAGTATTATACTGAATAAAATACATCATTATTTTACTGTTTTCAGAAGCTAATGTTCAGTTGGGTTGTTTTCTCTTTTGAGGCTTTATTTCAGCCGAACATGGAGATTCTTCTTGTTTTCCAAGTAACAACTGATTTCACAAAAAATGAAAACAACAGAAAATTCTTGAAACAACAGAAATTCTTGAAATAACTTTTTTTTTCATATTGTCTCAGAGGAGCTGCACAATTCTATACATCTAAACTTGCTTAAGAAAGTTGGACATGTTGGACAGTCCATTCTAAGGATCAAAGCTTAGTCATTTTAAGGGAGAGTGTTATTTAGAAAGAGCAAAGTATAGGCACAGCTTTATTACTAATACTTTTACCTGCTGCCATTTCTTAGCACATAGCTGTATCAAGATATATTGATACAGCTGCAATGAAGTTCGTGACAATCAAACTCAAGTGTCAGTACACGAAGTAAAAGGTGTGAGAAAATATAAATGTTACATAACTGAAGTTAAAAATCAAATTGGAATCGGTAAATTAACTTTTTATATTTTTTTGTGAGATCTGAAATCTCACAAAATTCCACATTTTAGAGTATCAGAATGTTGATTCAGATTATCAGAGTACAAAATATTTATGTTTGTTATACACTATAGATGCTCTTGCATGTCTTCTGCAGCATCTATCTAGGAACTAGTTGATATGACCTTCTAGATTCAGAATATGAAAGTGATAAATTCTGAAACCAACTCCTTTCTTGTGTCTGAAGTTTGACATAGGACATATAATGGTTCCTTTGTGTATCACCCCGTTTTCTGGAGAACTAATTTTTGGTTTAGGACTATGTACCTTTTAGAATCCATTTGTTTGCAATTTCTTTGCTTCATTCTACTTTTCTATAGAGAATTTTCACAATTACATTTGCTAAAATAATGCTGTATAATGTGTTACATTCAAAACAAATATTACAAAACACAATTTCATAGAATTGTAGGGGTTGGAAGGGACCTCAAGAGATCATCGGGCCCCCTGCCAAAGCAGGCTCCCTAGGACACAGCACTCAGATAGGGGTCCAGGCGGGCCTTGAATCTCTCCAGCGAAGGGGACTCCACCACCTCCCTGGGCAGCCTCTTCCAGTGCTCTGTCACCCTCACTGTGAAGAAGTTTTTCCTCATGTTGGTGTGGAACTTCCTGTGTTCCAGCTTGCAGCCATTGCCCCTTGTCCTATAGCTGATACATTTTCCTTATTTTATTTAAGCTGAAACTAGTATTGGGAAAAGGTGAGTGCAAACAGTCTCATCACATTTACCCCTACTTCAAACCTTTGTTTGGCTGGAGAAGGAGCTGGTCACTGTGCTCAGTTAGAGGAACTTCGTATTTAAACCCCTCTGTCCTTAGACTCTATGGTTCAGTTTGGCAACTGTGGACTCTTGGGAATATCATTTTTCTTTCTGTTTTAGGCACATTAGTTTGGTCTAAGATAAGATCTAGAGCTATAGCACTCCAAACCCCTGTGAATATCCTCCCATTTTAGAGAAAGCGTCTGTTCCCCTAGTAGGCTCCATTCATAGTTATTTTGGACCATAAGAACAAAACAGCATCTATAGGTTTGTGGTAGATCCTCACCCTGGCCCTTAAAATATTTGTGTTGTCATGCTTATTTTCTATTTTAAAATATTTATAATAGTGTTTCATCAGAAAATAATGTTGGTTTCCATACCAAAATCATTAAGTTCGTGATAAAGAGTCTAAAGGTTTCTCCCAAATTTAGGCACCCATTTTCTGACAAAGATGAAGCTAGTACTGCAGTTAAGACATATTGCAGTATTTTGTTTCAAGTCAAGTTTTTCCTGATTTGACTGACAGTTGGCCTTCTGGGCTGCAACTGCACATTGCTGACTTATGTCCATCTTTTCATCCACCAGAACCCAATGTTAGGAGCTAGATAGCGACACAAGATAATTAATTTGCTTTAAAAATGTTTAATCATTCTAGTAAATAATTTTTGTCTTTTAATAAAGGATGGATGAAGAACTGGATATTCTGTCACTGTAACTGAAGATGTTGATGAGAATCTGTGTGGAGATCTTTTATATTAAAGATGGTAAGATATGAGCAAGTATCTTTCTCTCATGTTATTACTCGAGCAAAGTCACAAGCTTGCTTTATAGGGATGAAGGGGAGAGTACAAATCAGATGTTTTCTTCTAAACCTACCCCACTGGTTATAAAGCACAACAAATCAGTGTGCTGTTTTCTAACTACCTGTTACATGCTGTGATTATGTTAGCAAATCCCATTTCATTTCTCCTTTCCCCCCTGCATTTAGTCTTCTAGTTCCTAGAATAAATCCCACCTTTATCGCATAGCTGAGGGTTCATTTTTAATTTTTGTGCAGTTAGTGCCTTCCTCTTGATTTGTTCCAACTTGTCCACATATTTTAGATTTTTATTATTATTGGAGACTTATAAAATTTTTATTTTCATAGAATCATAGAATCATAGAATGTTTTGGGTTGGAAGGGACCGCTAGCGGTCATCTAGTCCAACCAGCGGTCATCTAGTCCAACCATTTTAGTGCCCAGAAGCAGTTAGCATATCATCAGTCTCAAAAGAAGAAAGAAAATTGCTTGTTATGTCATACATGCAACATTCTTCCTAACAAATCCCAAAAGATTTACTGGTTTTGCCATTGCTTTACACTGGTGATTCACAATCAGGTTTTGATATTCGATAACAGCTTGATCTTTTGCCCAAATATTGATAGTTTGCCTTTGAGTTATCACTCATTTAAACTGTATTTGTTTTCTCCTCAATACAGCAATTTTCACTTTTATTTTTCATTTTTAATTTTATTTGATTAACAACCATGTCCCAAATTTATCATTCTGAATTTTGATCTTGCCTTCTGATTTGCTTTCACCTCTGCCAGCCTGATGTCATCCACAAATTTTATAAGCCTTTTTTCTATTCCATCATTCAGCTTGTTAGAGAAAATATTTAGTAAGATCATCTCAAAAGACATACTCTATAGGCTCTCAGTTGAAATGCTCTACCAGTCTGATGACAAGACATTGATGAGTAACTTTTATGGCTATTTTTAAAGAAGTAGGACTTTCATCTTTGTACCACACAAGAGGCTCTTCTTTGACTCATCTTTGTCTTGGTAAATCCATTTTGTATCTTTTTATTCATCCTTTTGAACATGTATAATTAAATTGTGTAGTTTATTCAAGATCTGTATAGATATTAGAGTTGACTGGGTTATATTTTACCAGAACCTCTTTTTTTTTTTTTTTTTTTAATTCCAATTTTGGTGAAGATTGCTTTTTGAATTCCATTATCTTTATTCAATGGCTTTCATTCCTTCCTTCTCTCAGAATAGTGAGGTCTATCTTTGTTATCACTTTCATGAAAATTACCTTGCAACTTTAGATTTTCAATTGGTTAGTCTCTTGTAACTGGAATAAATTATAAACCAGCTATATTTTTGTAAACTAATATTTTACAAATCAAGAAACAAGTTTCTTCGATCATGTTCCAGAACCTTGTTGGACTTTCTGTCTTATACTATTGCTTCAAACAAATTCCTGGAGATGTAATTAAAACTTCACTTACGTAAGTTTTAGCCTTTGAATACATTGATATTCAGTGACTCAGCTTCTCATTTTTCTGTACTTTTCAAATATATTGTCTGTATAATATAGTATTTGTCACTCTTTCATAAATGAACTACAACTTTGGAACAGATAGTCTAGTTTTGCAATATTTTCACTGAATTTGGTTTGTATCAGTTAAGCTGAAAAAGTAATTTGTTTTCTCATGCTTAGTAATGACTGCTCATTTTTTATTAGAAGTTTTGTATGTTTTTTCATTGCACTCTTTTTTAATGTGTCCATTGAGATTAATTTAAAGTGTTGGCTCTATGTCAACTTATAAAAAGACATTTTATTAAAAAGTCTTAGCTAACTCAATGTAAATAACAGTCACTTTTATAAAGCCAGTGATGACAAAAAAACACATAACTAGACAGTTACTAGACTGGTAAAAATGTACAGATAAATTATTGTAGATCCATTAGGCTATAAATAGAAGAGGAAGACATTATTTTGAAGCTTCCAATTTTTCTATGCATTAGATTAAATTGGCCTTTAAACTATGGTTTTTGAAGTTGGGCTGTACATCATAATAAAGAGTTAATTTAGGTAACAAAACTGGTAAAGCTGCATCTGCATGGATCATCTGGAACAAACAGACATGCCGAGAAGCACAGTAAGCTCTGAATACTGAAAGAATAGGGATCATCCTAAGGCAAAAATATCCATTAAGGTCATATTTTTAGGGTGACCATAGAAAATATAGATAAATTACATTAAAAACCCTCCCTCTTGTCCTCCAAAATGACAGCAAGTTTCTATTTACTTTCATTAACCACAGAAACTAACCAAGGCTTGAGCTGACGGGCAACCTAACAGCACACTGGTTAAATCAGACCTCATAGATTATATGATGTCACTTTATGAATCCTAAGGTAATTCTGACATAGCTAAAAGAAAATCTTGAAACGTCTTGTGTTTATACAGACTGGCTGTTAGTGTTCCTAAGACAGAATAGAGAGGAATTTACCTACAGGCTTAAGAGCATGACTCAGCCCACCTACTAAGCAAGACTGCCAGGTCGTGGAGATACTCACATTTAATTGGCACTTTGCTTTCATTTCCTGAACACTTACTCATATACACTTTTTCATGTTTAGAAGCATCACAGCTCATGCCAAATGCTTACTACCTACATTTCAATATGATTCGGAGATAAGTACGGAAGTATGAAAAATATCTGTAATTTACTTGGGGGTCTTCAAATGGTAAGCATGGTCTAAAGACAATTTGCTCAGACAACATTAACTTCATCTCAAAATATAGGCAGAGACACAAAAAGTAGAGCTTCACCACAACTTACTATAAGCGTGGTATTCTAGTTGTTAGAACACTTAAATCAGCTTTGGTTTTTTGGTTCTCCACATCCAGTGGGATGAGCTACTCTCCAGTCCCTCAGACACTTCACTTTGTCAATTGTTAAGGAGTGACCAGCATATTAATTCGGCACACCTTGATACCTTCTGTTTCTTACTGTCTTACCAAAGAATTGGTGAGCACTGAAGAGTTTTATGAAAGCACCTAGGCCTGTTCTGTTGTAAATGGAGAAAAAGAAATACCTCACTTTAATGATACTATTCTTCAGATTTTTTCACAACTCCCCATAACTGCAGAGGGAGCCAAGGTCCTGAGTTGGTATCGTATCAGATTAGATGTATAACTGAACTGTTCCCTGGGGCAGCAGAAGAGCAGAAATATGCAGAAAATAGGCAGATACCCCTCTGCTTATTTTTCTATAGGGGAGATAATCTTCCAGTAACAGGATAGCACAGTAGCGCATTTAAATATTACTGATACGTCTTGCAGCATTAAACTGCCAACAGTAAGTAGTACAAATCACTTGACTGACTTGTATACCCTTTTATACAACTTGGGCTCCTATAGATGCATAGAGTATATTATTGGCAGAAATTTGATTGACAACAGAATATAAATAGGCCAGGAGTTAAGTTGTACAAAGGAAAAAAAAAATCTATTTAGATTTTGAGAATCTCTATATAAAGTTTATATATTGACAACAAATGTATTTTCCATTTTAAAATAACCATTCTGTAAAAATAAATTCTTCGGTACAAAATGTCTCTCAAGTTTTATTATACCATACTTAATACATGTTCAGTGTGTTATAGCCTTATAGATATTCCTTTAGACTTTTTTGTTAGTAATTGTTAATAAGGAATGTTGATTGTTCCCAGTGTAAACAATACCAGAGGTTTTCTTCAGAAAGACAAAATTGCTAGGCAGTTTACCAAAATGTCCAAAATGGCACTCTGACAGCAAGAAGTCACTCAGTGTAAAAGATTGTACTTATATGATGAAATGTAGTTTGACACTTCTAAGTTCCTCTGTACCTCCAGCCATTAATCACTCTCTAAGATTTTTCCAGAGATCACAGTCCACTGGGCAATAGATTATGGAGAGGAGCTGGACACTATTCGCTGTTGTAATTCTGACATTTCTTGAAATCATTATGGCTTTAAACAGAAATTATATTTCTGCAGATATCTTGGCTATCAAACATTTCCATCACCTTCTAAAGTTCATTCAGATGTAAAAGACCAGGCTTAATACTGGAAGTATGATGAGGATGACAATAATAATGATGCTTATAGCAGCTGTGTTTTTAAATAAACAGGTCTGGTATTCTTGTCTGTAGATGAACTAGTATCACCTGTGAAATGTCTCGAATTAGTACATGTTCCTCTAAAAGGTGTCAAGGTTGACAGCCCAGCTGAAGTGCCTCTATACCAATGCATGTTACCCAGGAACAAACAGGAGGAACTGGAAGCCACTGCGCAGCTACAAAGCTACAATCTAATCAATATTGCTGAAACATGATGGGATAAACCACATGACTGGAGCATTAAAATCGATGGCTATAAAATGTTCAGAAGGGACAGCAACAAAGAATATGTGAGGCAGTTGCCCTCTGTGTAAGAAAATGGATTGACTGAATAGAGCTGTCTTTGAAAAGCAGTGCTGAACAGGTTGAGAGCTTATGGGTAAAAATTAGAGGCCAAGCCAACAAAGGACACCTCATGGTCGGTGTTTACTACAGATCACCTGACCAGGGGGAGCCTGTAGATGAAGAGTTCTTCAACTACAGGAAACATCACACTCACAGACTCCAGTCCTGCTGGGAGACTTCAACCACCCTGTCATCTGCTGGAAAAGTGGCACAGCAAACTATAAGCGGACTAGGAGACTCTTGGACTGCATCAAGAATAACTTCTTAATCCAGGTGATAAGTAGCCTGACCAGAGGAGAAGCAATACTGGACCTACTGCTCACCAGCGTGGAAGAACTAACTGAAGAAGTCAAGACAGGTGGCACCCTGGACGGCAGTGATCATGCCCGAGTGCAATTCATAATCTTGAGGGATATAGGCCAGGCAGAGTAAAGTCAGGACTCTGAATTCTAGGAAAGCAAACTGAGTTTTTTAAGGAATTAGTGAATGGGAACACCTAGGAAACTGCCCTCAAGGGAAAAGAAGCTGAATAGGACTAGCAGCTCTTCAAGGATGTTTTTCTTAGGGCACAGGAGTTCTCGATTTCCATGTGTAAGAAATTGGACAAGGAAGTCAGGAAACCATCATGGCTGAGCATAGTCCTGGTCAGACTAAGGTGTAAGAAGGAAATGCAGAACCAGGTTCAAGTATCTTAGGAAGAATATAGGGTTGATGTCAGTTGTGCAGGGGTGGAATTAGGAAAGCCAAGGAAGAGTTGGAGCTGAATTTGGCAAGGGATGCAAGTATAAGAAGGGCTTCTGCAATTACATTGGTCAGAAAAGGAAGAGTAAAGAAAATGTACTCCTCCAAAGAACTAGTGACAACTGACATGGAGGTACTCAACCATTTTTTTACCTCAATTTTCCATGTCAATATGTCTTCCCATATCTCTCAAACTTCTTTTTAAAAAAATCTAAGAAGGATCTTGAGAATTATCAACTAGTCAGGCTCAACTCTATGCCCAGGAAGATCATGGAACGGATACTCCTGCGAGCTATGTCAATGCATATGTAAGACAGGTGATTAGAGATAGCTAACATGGCTTCACCAAGGGCAAATCATGCCTGACTAACCTGGTCGCCAATGACAGAGTAACTTTGTTGGCCATCCTCCTTCAGGTCTGTCAGGCCTTTGACAGCATCCCACACAACATACCTCTAAACTGGAGAGATACATGTTTCATAGGTGGACTGTTAGATTGATAAGGAATTGGCTGGATGACCATATCGAAAGAGTTGTAGTAAACATCTCAATGTCCAAATGGAAACCAGGAACGAGTGGTGCTCTCAAGTGTCTACACTGGGACCAGTACTGTTCAATATCTTCATTAATGATATATACAGTAGGAATGAGAGCACCCTCAGCAAGTTTATGGATGACACCAAGCTGAGTGGTGCAGTTGATTTGCAAGTGGGATGGGATGCCATCTAGAGGGACTTTGCTAGGCTTGAGGACTGGGCTCAGGTGAACCTCATGAACTACAGCAAGGCCAAGTGCAAAGTCTTGCACTTGGGTTGTGGCAATCCCCAATATCGCTTCTGACTGGAGCATGAAAGGGTTGAGAGCAGCCCTGCAGACAAGGACTTGGGCATACTGGTAGATGAAAAATTGGATATGAGCAGTCAGTGTGTGCTTGCAGACCAGAAAGCCAATCTTTTCCTGGGCTGCATAAAAAGTAGTACGGTGAGCAGGCCCAGAGGTGATTCTTCCCCTCTACTTCACTCTCATGAGACCCTACCTGGAGTACTGCATCTAGTTCAGGGCTCCGAGAACAAGACAGACATGGACCTGTAAGAGTGGGACCAGAGGAGGGCCACAAAACTGGTCAGAGGGCTAGAAAACCCCTCCTGTGAAGAAATGCTGAGAGAGTTGTTCAGCCTGGAAAAGATAAGTCTTTGGGGAGACTTGATAGTGGCTTTTCAACACTTAAAGGCAGCTTGTAAGAATGACAGAGGAAGACTTTTTACCAGGGCCTGTAGTGACAGCAATGATTTTGAAGTGAAAGACGGTAGGTTCAGAATGGACATAAGGATGAAATTTTTTACAATGGGGTGGAAGGATCAAGTTTCTTAGTGAACTTGTGGATGCCTCATCCCTGGAAACATTCAAGCACAGGCTGGACAGAGCTTTGAGGAACCTGATGTGAAATATCACTGCTCATGGCAGGCAGGTTGGACTAGATTATCTTTAAAGGTCCTTTTCAACCCAAACCATTCTACAATCATACAGAAATAAGTAGATATTCAGACACTTAGATTATTTATTTGAGGAGCTTTTTAATTTTTTAATGTCTTCCTCTCTCCTGCCTCCACAAATGATTTAGTTTATTGCCTGCCTTCAAATATTCTGAGGGATATATATATTTTGTACATACTACTTTCTTGTAAAATTGGCTCCTTGAAATATTCAAAATGAACTCAATTTTCTACATTCTTGTAAATTTCACCTTGCATTTTTATACTGTATTTCCTACATTACCTGCAGAAGAATTTCACATTCAGTGAAAAAATGGTCCCTCTCTTTACAAAACTGAGTAAGAGATCTTGCTAGATACCTTTAATATGAATCAGGTCGTCCAGAACATATGTATTTAATGCATTTTGTGGATGTAAATTAAATTTCTACTATGTGAGGCTAATATCAATCATATTGTATAAATGGATTTGATTTTCATGTCTTATCAGTAATATTATTGATAGACTTCTTTTATAGACTATTGTAAGTGCAGTACCTTGACAGTCATCTTATGTCTTTCTTTATAACATCACTAGAATCTCAAGCATCATTGCATCACTTTGCATTCCTTTAAATGTAAATTTAATAGTAGGAACATGTTGTATCAGATGAATGAATAAGTCTGAGAGGAAGTCAAACATTTCTCTAACATCCATCTCATTTTTAACCTTAAAAAATCTTTTAAGCGGGGATGTAGACATCTGCAGTTCTTACCTGACCCTCTCAGCCCGAACAATAAATGAAGAAACAAAAAAAATGCAAACAAAACAAAACCAGCACAATCAAACTAAACAAACCCAATATTTATTCTGTAAAAAGGGGATACACTGAATTCAGTTAGACGCGTAACAGCAGAATACCCCAAATTTAATCCAAGATCACTGCTACCTTTCATATATACCTTGTAGTACCTATAAGATGTGTTTTGTTCCTATGTGAATTTGAAAAATTACATGATTGCAGGGTAAACAACATGAAAATATGTCAGAACTTACTTCAGTCTGTGATTCTGACAACTGTGTCTACCTTGCAATACAGACACACGAAAGCTAGACTTAAATGACTTAACTCAGATTCTGAAATAAGCTTAATTGTATTAATGGATAGACCCATAAAGACTATTATACCTTACTGAGAAGTGAACACATTTGAACATTTCTTTTTGACTTAGAAAGGTCACAGATATATCGGAACTTTTCATTATATTCTAAAAGTGATACAATCTTATAGACAGCACACAAGCCCCAAGATCTGCATCAATTCATTTACCAAAAGAGCATTTATAGAATAATAGAATTCATAGAATCAAAGAATGTTTTGGGTTGGA
>JMFS01024245.1:0-21541 GCA_000699545.1 Podiceps cristatus | reverse complement strand
CGTGGAAGAGTCCTGATTCATTAAAAGTTTGGGCTTTTTACTTGAACAGAAATAGCGTAGCTTTTTTTTTTTTTTTAATATCTCTCTTGTATTTTTTTTATGATTTCTAAAAGCATACACGGGATGATTTTTTGCTGTAGGCCTGTCAGCCTTTAGAAAGGGGGTAAGTAGTGTAATTATAGTATTATATAATTTATATGCATCCCCTATATATATTTTTTTTTGTAAAGACTTACTGTGTACCATGTTCAAGCATTACTCACAAAGGTTTAATTCTGGTCTACCGTGAATGTTGCGGTCAAATTTGGGTAAACCAAGACCTGAATAGTAACACTAATGTGTAGTGAATGTAGTGAACGTGTACAAATATTCAGAAAAGACTGGACAAAACAGAGAGGTACCTGCCAGACTGTGACTGCCAGGAAAATCTCCCGTCCTTCATAGCATAAACATTTTCTTGTTCACTTACGAAAGCACTGGCTGGGTCTATGTGATGCAAAAGACAGGAGCATGCAGTTAGCGCTATATAGGTTTTATTTTGGACACTCAAAACCATGCATGGCTGTATGTTAAGAACCACGTTGGCTTTACTTCATATAGTAGTGTCAGTACTATACGTACTTCACATAGTAGTGTCAGTAGTTTGAAATTATCTTAATATTCCTTGTTGTACTTGAAATTATCTTAATATTACTTGTTGTACTACAGAAGCTTTGCTTTTGTTCCCAGAACCGCTACACGGAATTATGGATGTGATGGTACTTTCTTGATTACTTTCTTTCAAGTCTTCCTGCTATTGAATTTTATCCTAAAACAGCTTTAAAGCAAAAGAATGCCTTTTTCTTCTCTGTTAAGATACCATATTTTTTTACTGTTGCTCAGTTTAACCAGAACAGAGAAGCAGTACCATGGTAGGCTGGCAACCGAACAGCTCAGGACAGCTGATGGATTTATGCCTCATTATTTTTTGTTTAACTGGTCAGATATGCTTTCCTAAGGAAGGAAGGTTTAAATTAGATATTTGGGGGAAGTTTTTTTACAGAGAGAGTGGTGAGGTGCTGGAACAAGCTGCCCAGAGAGGTGGTGGATGCCCCATGCCTGGAGGTGTTCAAGGCCAGGTTGGACGGGGCCCTGGGCAACCTCGTGTAGATCCAGGCCTGGAGGCTGGTGGCCCTGACTGTGGCAGCGGGGTTGGAACTCTATGATCCTTGGGGTCCCTTCCAACCCAGACCTTTCTATGATTCTATGATGTGAGAGGCACTAGCAAAGTGTGAAGTCTCAACTTTTCTACATAGTTCTCATGAAGTGTCCCCTAAATCAGTCTAGAGCTGTTCATACTTCCTTAAAATTGGGGTATTTTATGGAGATGTTGAAATACAAATTTACAGCTTGACTTTAAGTCTCTACAGATTTGCAAATATCACCTGTGATCCACTGCAATTGATAAAAAGTGTGTTTCATTTGGCATTGGATGACCTTTCAGATTAGTGTTCTTGAAATTAAAGTATATATTTAATAATATATTGCTCAATTTTGTGTTACATGAAAGTGACCCACCCTCGCTGTGTCATTTCCTATGTGTCATTTTATTACACAAGTTTCACTTGAAACACTGAAGTGCCGCTCTGATCGAATTTGATTCCTGGCATTAGGAATTCGGGATAGCTTAGTTGCCTGTTTAAGTGTGTTGTAAAAATTTCCAAACAAATATATACAATTGTTAGTGTCTTCCAGACTCTCTGAGTGTTGAAAATGGATCATTTAGACATTTTGTTACTATATTTAATTTCTGTCTGAATAAAAGTAATTTTATTTCTATTTAGCCATGTCAAAATACCTTTGGTTGATCTTGTGTGAGAAAGACTAGGTCCTGAAAAACTGAGAGTGTCAAAGGTCTTAAGCCTATAAAAAAATCCTGTTCTTTTTTCTGTCACTTGAATGTCACTGGAGGAAGATGCAAGACCGCGGAGGAGACACTCCTCTTGGTACTTACCTCTGTGGCTGGTGCTGCATAGCTGCTCTCATTCACTTAAAACGTAAAAGAAAATTTTTACTCTTAGAGGGAGTAAAATTACTTTAAATTGCTTCATTCCATTATCTCTAATTTTAAAAAATTGCCTGCCCATCTGTTTTTCTTTCATGTAGTATCACCTCACTTTGGAAGATGCATCCCGAATGTACCTTTCAGGGGTGCATCTCTGGGCATAGCATAGAATGTATTTTATTCCTCTGTATATTCTGCTGTTAGGGTCTTGCACGGAAGAATTTATAGTGTATCCAGATTAGTGGTTTAGTTCAGATCAGGAATATGCTTTCGAAACCAGTCTGCTTCTCCCTGCTAATCACGCTTTGATTCACGTCTTGGAGCTGTCTTTGCGGTGCTTTTATTGGATCTTTTTCAGATGAAACTGAAGAGGACGATGTATTCCAAGAGCACATTCAATGCTCAACAACTGCATTCAGCCCCCTGATTGGACCCTATTAGTTCTTTTCTGAGGTAAACCCCCATGAAATATGTGTAATGAGGATGTCAGGTCATCAGCACCAACCGTTTCATTCCATGGCTCTGTTTCTAGTGGATCCCCATCCTTACTAATGTGTGCATGGCCTCTGTCTTGCTAGTATGATTGCTTTTAGCAGAGGTGGTGTCTGTCTCTCTGGCCTTGGAAGTCCTTGTGGAAATGTCTCTTAATTGTGTTTCTGTGAGACCACACATCCAATTATTTTTTTAAGAGGAAGGAAATCAGCTCTTCGCCAGGGCCCAGTCTGAGATTTTACTGAATATATGGCATATTGTTCAGTGGTGGGGTTCTGCTTTGGCTAAACTAGAGAAGCTGGAATCAACTGCATTTGGGTTCAAATATCCCCAGATTCAGAGTGTTCCCCAGGTACTCTCTGGAGCTTAACTTCAGGCTTGCTCCTTCTACAAAAGTAGAGAGTAGAGCGAGACACAAAGGGAGGTTGCAGCTCCACCTAGCAACAGGCGAGTGACAAAATGGAGCATTCTCTCCTTACACCATATAGATAACCATTTTTGGAGTCTTACGGGACACATTTTCTTTTCCATTTTCTTTCTTGCCTTCTCCAAAACTTCCTCCCAAAAAGAAGTGATAGAGGCTGACCATCAGATGTCATGTTTCTTCATGTGGTATCTTTTATTTGAGAAAGCTGGACTCTAGTGAGATTAAAAGAAAAATAAATTTCAGTAATGATGAACTAATGCAGTGCTAATGGAAAGCTCCTAGACTGCGGATGGCAGTGTAGCAGATTTCTGGATTTTAATGAGATAAACAAAATAACTGCCCTTTATGTGATACTATTAATAGGCTGAACTTGATTAAATCAGAACAGAAGCAGTTTGCAGACTGAGGCAGGTATACTGTGGAAACACTGAGTTCAACATCAGTGACATAGCAAAGATTTTTAGGTATAAATCACAACTACAGGAACCTAAACAAAATTAAATTTGGAAAGCTGCACACGTTAGCATATTGGATTGTTGATGATGCTTCAAGATCTTTTTCCTGCTCTGTAAAAGCTCAGAGTTCTCCATAAGTTGCAATGAGCACTGGAACAGAAAGTGCAAAAATGTCAAATCTGAGTAGTTTGAGATAAAATATTCTCAGTAAGATGGGAATGTTTGGTGCCTATAGGACAGTTCAGAGCAGTTTTGATGTGATCCTGATTTTCTAATTTTTACCATGATTTGGCCCTTGTAATTCTATGCTATGGTTGAAGCAAGCATTCATTGATATATCTGAGGTTGATGTGCCTCTAGCATCTAAGAAAAGGAAGTGACCTTCCTTAAGATTTTGGGTAATTATTCTGTGGAATTTAGGTAATCTATGGTAAAAGTGTCCTCCAGTTAAAGTGTTCAGTCCAAGCAAATGTCTTGAGCTGAACTCACAAAATACTTTATGTGGTTTTCAGACATGAAACATACTAGTAATTTTTGTCCCTCACTGGAACTCAGAGGCAGGAAATAAGCTTCAAAGAGCTGTTAGTGTAGCAGTCCTCTTCGCAATTGGATGAAGCCTTGAAGAATTTGGGATAACACTGAGCTGTCTGATGAAACAGCTTTTTTTAAATTGTTTTATGTACCAAGCTAATAGCTGCTTCAAAATTTTGCTTCATTAACTGGAAAGCATTAAAAGCTCAAAATCACTGTGAAGGATGTGTTTATCAAAAATATTAATGAAATGTGCTGACCTCTAGATACATGTTCCTATGCACAAAAATAAGGGCTCTGTAATTGGGACCCATTAAGTATTGTGGCTATATTGGCTGAGTTAACAGCCTCAGGTGCTGGCTGGCTGGCATTCAATATTGCCAATTTTTTGCTCTGTTAGCTATGTAAAGGGGGGGTGGGGGGGAGGGCAGGAAGAGAGCCTTAGCAGCAATCCAGCCTTTTCTAATGGGAAGGTGCTTAAGATGCAAATGAAACGCTCACCTATCCCCTCTTTCAATATATAGAGTAAGTGTATTCAGTCTGTCCTCGCTTTCCTCCTTTTAAAAGAAATTTATCATTTGAGACTGAGCTGTTCAGATTTCTGTGCTGCTCAGTGGTGGTGCTGCAATACAAAGATCACTGATCTCGTTCCCATGTAAGGACACCTCTTTCTTTCTGTAGCAGAAACTCATTAATTTTAATACACACCAGTGAAGCAGCTGAGTGGGCTTTGAGGTCTCCTTCATAGCAGCATGTTGTGTTGCTTCTGCACCACTGAGTTCATTATTCTTTTATTAAGAAAGCATGGAGGAATATAGTGTGTACAGTCCTAATGCTATCTTGCTCAGATATCACAGGGCATCAGCACACTCCAGAGACAGAAAGCCTGCTTGAAAAATGAAATGAAGCATTCTTTGTTTTGTTAATCCATGAGTGCGGAACATGTGGCACATATTTCTACATGATTTGCTGCTTCTCTATTTCCTTCTTACTCTGAAGTTATGCAGGTCAAGGCTAGGAAAATTGGCTGTGTTAGAAATAAATGCCAGCGATGCTACATAGGGCCACTGAAGGACTCATCTGCATTTCCTCTGCAGATGACTGCCTGTAAGGGTATTTCCTCAAGCCTCTGATATTTAACTGTGCTGACATGAGTATTTTTACAGAGGTACACATTTACTTTCTGTGTTGTTTCTTTAGGATTAAGACTTCTTTCAAGCCTTGTGAGCCCAGTTCCATTTCTACCAGTTCCTAAATGGGTCTGAAAGTCTCAGCTCAGTTCTGCCAGGATGCATGAGGGAGACATTCAGGTCAGTGAAGCTTTTTAGGGGAGGCACACAGTGGTGCTCACGACCTGTGTATTGATTCAGGTCCAATTTGGATTTGAATTCAGAATGGAGGTTTGATTCAGCTGTCACATCCTCCAGCCTGTTTATCCCACCTCTGTTCTGTCAATACAAAAATAAATAGTAAATAGAGAACCTGTAAATCTTAGCACACTGTCATTTGAAGTTAGTACTCAGGCAGAATATGTGGTCATTTCTGCATATCCAATATTAGATATTGTCCTGGTTTCAGCCAGGGCAGAGCTAGTTTTGTCTTCAGCAGCTCCTGTGTTTTGGATTTAGTATGTGAAATGTGGTGATAGTGCGCTGCTGTTGTTTGTTGCTGCTGAACGATCAAGGACATCTTGCAGCTCCCCAAGCTTTGCTGATGTGCAGGTGCAAACACTTGGGAGGGCACAGCCAGAATAGTTGATCTAAACCGGTCAAAGTGATTATTCCATACCATAGGTGTCATGCCTGGTATAAGTGAGAGTTGGCCAGTGGGCCGCTTCGTTTCTTCCCTTCTTTTCCATTTTTTTCATTCATTTGGGCCGTTTCGTTCATTTGCTTGGCTGTTCCCTTACTCGCTTCCTCTGGAACTTCTCTTCTGGGATGGCTGCGGGGAAATATCCCTGCTCCCTGACTGCTGCTCGGGATGGGCAGTATCAGTTGTGGTGAGAAATTGTGCATCGTTCATTTTATATATATCCTTATACATTATTATTATAATGAATATATTTTTATCTTTTCCTTTGCTGTCTTGGTAAAGTGTTTTTATCTTAACCCACAATTCTCTCTCTCTATTCTCCTCCTCACCCCACCAGAGAAGGGTGTGGGTGTGTTTGGGGGGGTGTGTGTGTGGGTGTGTGTGAGTGAGCAGCTGCGTGGTCCAGTCACCATTTGGGGTTAAACCAAGACAGCCATGTTTTTATTTTGTTCATTAGAGAAACCTCTGTTTCATTTCTGTTTTGATTCTGCAGAATTTCTCAGGACTCAGCTGTGGGGATTAAATCCAAGCAGCCATTCTTAAAGTTTCTAAGACTGAGTCTCCCTTCTTTTTTCTTTAGGTTTGTCTCTCCTTACTGTCCCTATATAAATAAGCCATTTTATTTTCTAATTTGCCCCAAGATTTGTTAATTCTAATTTATGGGCCAGAAAGTCTCCTTTTTATGCAGAAGTTCTCATACTCTGAAAAATGTGCATCCCAAGCTCCAGCAGAGCCTTATCCAACCTACCTCTCCCAAGCAATCGTTCAGGAAAAAGAATGAAGGAATGTATACTGGAATGTCTCCTAGTAACCCATGCTGTTGTCTCCCTATGGTGATTGTTTAGTGTCCTGTCAAGAAGTGCAGACATTAATGGACGTGCTGTGTGGTAAAAGGGTATCTGCTGTGTGTGCTTGTTTGCAGTTCATGTACAACAGAAATGTTCTACGTAGTGTCTTTCTGTTCTGCACTGGGAACTGGGGTGGGGCTGGACAGCAGAGAGGCAGGCAACCTTGCTTTCCGGTTACCTACATAACAGGTTGGGCAAATCCTTTGGCAGGAAGACAAAGCAGCCGAGCATGTTTTGCTAAGCAGACATTGTCTGGTACGTGCAGGGACTAGAGGGCTCCTGTGAAGAACAGAGAGTAGACAAAAAGCCAAGCAATTAGAAATGCTAAAAGAAAAAAAGACTTTCCTGAGGAGTCGGGGTGGTGTGCTGCAATGAAGCAAACTTCATTTTATGCATTGTTTTCTCCCATGTCTGCATTAGTGTCAGTGCCTTCAATGGTCCATGAGAGTTTTATCAGCCGTCAAAAATCAACTTTTAGCCAGATCAATGTTTCTGAATCTTTACACAGTACTCTGGTTGCCAGTTGAATTGGAAGGAGGTTAAGGTTGTGATCTCTTGGAAGCAGTGTGGCCTTGGATCAGTGTAAGCTGTTTGGAAAGATTCACCTTTTATCATTGCCCTGTAAGGCAGAAAATAATATTTGCCTCAGAGTAAGTAAACAACCTGTTTATTTTTAAGTTAATCACTGGAGGAGTTGGTAACACCCATTTATTACAAGAGGAAAGGTGTTTTCCATGACCAGATGTCTGCATTCCCTTGTTAGGAGGACTTACCAGGACCCTGGTGACTGGCATGCTAAAAGTAACTGGCTTGGTGTGAGAAATATCTGGTGGATGATCGAGGAGAGTTGGAAACAGAATAGTTGGTCTGAATATGAAAAGACACATAAATCAACATCTCCCCTCTGTCTGGAGTGCTCAGTTAGGCAAAGGGAGCTGGATGCCTGGCCCAAAAGCTGGGTAAATACCCTGGGAGTGTGGTGGCTGGAGAGAGAGGCTTGCTGCTTGGACAAAGGCAGATCCTTGCTGTGAAATATCTTCACGAAAAGCATTGAAGCTCCCTGCCCAGAGAAGAACTCAGGCCTAGAGGTAACAGAGATTTAGAAAATGTCAGGTTTTATGAAAAGAGACAGATGATGGCAGCATAGAATGCAACAGAAGACTGAGAAAAATTCCTGGGTTAAGTAGTAAGAGACCTGCCCTTGAAATCTGAGTCAGAGTTCAACCTTTCCATCTCATCCTCCACTTCAGCAGTGGCTTTTGAAATATAGGTTTATGGCTCTGGGAAGAAGAAAAGAAAACAATGATTTTCGTTCTGTGTACATGAGTTGATCTTTCATAAGCTATGGAATAAATCAGCTCAGAAATTTTTCTGTGTGGCATCAGAGATAAACAATTCTGCTTCATCCTTTCAGACCTAGAAATCTTCTATTTTTTTCCTCAGCTGTATAAATTCTTCTAGCAAGTCCTACCCTTTACAAATAATACCTTCCTAATTCTTGTCATCAAAACTTAATTTGTAACTACTGCAGCCTTCAAGACAGAATTCAGAATATAGCTCTGGGTATAATGGAAAATAGAAGCCAAGTGCATGTTAGTTTTTCAAGAGAAAAGCTTAACAACTGATGTCTGAATTGAAGGTAGTTGACTTGGGCACCTAAAAACCTGACGTCTGTTTTTGTTGTGTGATAGAGAAGAGCTGTCTCTGTGGCAAAATGCCAGCCTGCATCTTCCTGGAGCACTGTTTACTGGTATTGGCAAAGGACAGGTGACCACTGTGCAGGGGCTGTTTTCTCTAGGTCTACTGGTTTGCATTGGTCGTGAAAGCAGGGGGTTGGGTTTTAGCACAACCCTTCAGAATTGCTTCTGCAGAGGTAGCCATACAGTCCTGGGGGAAGCAAGCATGCGGCAGGGCGCTTTCAGGACACGTACTGCTATGAGACAGAAAGGGAACACAACAAAGCAACACAAGGTCACAGCACATTCACAGCTGCTGTGGATATGCCTAACCTCTATGCTGGTACCACTTGGAAGTAGGATTGCACCTCTGCGTGATGGTAATTCTCAATTTTGGAAGAGGTTCCACAAGCGAAGCTCTTCCAATGGTTTTATTTAATGTTTGTCAACAATGTTCCCCTCACATGCTTGTAGAAATAGTCTCCTGGATAAGCAAAAGATAAATGACTGTAATGCACTTGAACATTGAATACTCTTCTGCCAACAGAGACTACTGAATGAATGCTTGTTACATCTGCAAACTCCTCAATCTTGTTGGGGTGTAATTTGAAATTTGAAGGACATGGGTACTTCACACTACTGAACACTTACAGAAAGAAGAGATGCTGCAAAGAGGAACTGGGACTATACCAGCTTCTGAGTTTCTGGATGGGATGGGAGTGCAATATGTCTCAAATTCAACTGTTTTCTGGAATAGCAGACTCTCATTGCTGCTGTGACAGGCTCTGGTATTACAAATCGCGGTTACTGTACAGTTGGCCCTAGTTTGTAGAGCAGAACCGACTCTTTTGCCTGCACTTCCTGCTACCTGAGATGGAGGTGGTCTCCCTCAGGAATTGTCAGGCCCTGCATCACTGGGCTACTTTGAGAAAACTAAAGACTAACTTTTATCCTTGCATTAGTGTAAGCACCATCTGTGGGGCTGCACTTGTCATGGGTTTCTATCCCAGCACTTGCAAAAGGTGGGATTCTTGTTTATTTTGTTTCTATTGTGATAGGAAATAAGGGCATTGGAGCTAGAAAAAAGGGGATATTTCCTTGTGAAACCTACCCAGGGCAGCTCAGTGTTATGGCAAGAAAGCAGGCCTCAGAAGAAAGTTGACTTTCCTTTCCATTCTTGAGGGGTCTTACAAGTAATAGATGCCTGATATATTCCTCTGCCTGGTAAAAGCAAATTCAAACCCTTAAGTAGCAACAGTAAGAGATGTGTGGAATTTCCATGGACAGAGAAGGGAAGCCCTCATCTAGCATATGTGCAATAAAACAGGAAGGGGAAAATACCTTGGGGGTGTGGGAGGGCAAGTAAGATACCTGCTGCTACGTACTGTGCAATGCAAACTAAAATCCTTGCCAATAGGGATAAATTGCTTAATATTCACACAGCACTTTGAAGATCACTGTAAGTGCTATTATTATTATTTTTACTACAGGAGCTAAGAATGCTCTTCTAAGTAGATATATTGGAGTTTTATCTTTAAAACATTGTATTAAAAAGGGCCTGTGTGAAATTTTTTTGAAAAGGAATGAATGATATGGTACACTTACCAACACAGTAGTAAAGCATTCACAATTAGGCCCTCCACTTTGTATAGTCTTGGAGGTGAGGAATTTCTGAGTCAGCATGTGGTGCCATTAAACATGTTTAAAGGTAGTTTAATAATAGTCTTTTGAAATCCTTTTAGTGCATATGACTCTTACTTTAAAAATAAAAAAAAAAAAAAGAAAATTACTCCTGGGGGTTGAGTGCATTGCGTTCGTGCTATTCTGCACCTCTGATTGTAAGTACTACAATCAGGAGAGTGAACAAAACATGACCATGAAAATGGGCATCATAATTGTGGAGTGATACTGCTAGTGTACATTTTCCAGGAATCCTAATGAGGTGTATGCTGGGGTAAGTGCACAGAACCTCAGTACATGTCTGTGCTGCTCCCCCTCGGAGATCTGCGTTTCTATTCATGAAAACTTTGGTGTCTTTTCTAACCCGTAGAAGACAGCCATGTATTGGTGTGTCTGCTGTTACTCCTTTGGAGCGAACAGGAATACCCTGACACTGTATCTTGTCACAGTCAATTTTAAGGGTTTGAAAAGCTCCAAGGAAATACTTTGCTCCTAATTAGCAGCTAGTTTAACACACAAAAATTTTGCAGCTGTCACATGGCTATGCTGAAAATGTTGTGCTCTTGGTTACCAAATGTTGCAAGGCTGGAATAAGGCCAAGACCTGTTGGTCATTTACTGTAGAATTGGTAAAATTGTCTTTATAGCTTTATCTTTTCTGGGATAGGAAGGGCTGCTGTGGGTAGGTTATGAGGATAAACGTGATACCAAGACTGCTGTGACTTTGTGTGGCCAGGCCTGGATTACTGTGGGTGGGCAGCAATTCTTAGAGACAATCAAAAGGTTGGAGCTGGCAGCTGAACTTCCTGGGTTCTTTGAAAATCCTCATCTCAAAAATCTCTTTAAATAAAAATTAAATTTCTAGCTTCGTTTTAAGTGCACTGAATGATTTTATAGCAAGTTTTTCTAGGAGCTCTATAAATATGCAGCACAAATTATGTTGTCTGTCTACTTAGTATTCATTTGTTTTGTTGAGCAGCATTTAGAATTGCCTTCTTACAGCATATAAACATAGTATGAATATATCTACTGGAGATAAGACACATTTTGGGCTGAAACAAAATGTCAATGTGGAAGTAGTAGGATGATAACCAAAGAAGGTAACATTTTCAAGCAATAGACCTCAGTAAAGGAATTTTATGTTGTTTCATTTGGAAATTAAATATTGTTTACCGACTCTGATGCATATTGCGCTCTGTACATGTTCTTTCTCCCATTGTTCATTTTTCCCAAAATGGATAAAAAGAAAGTTTTATTTGAAACAACTACTTTTTCTTGATTACTGTAACTTACATAGTGATATGCATGACAGTATCAGAAACTGTCCAAATCCTCCCACGCTACCTCCTTATAACGAATATAAGAAATATTTGTTAATGTTTTCTTGGCCACATTACCTATTGGGGCATGGAGATTAAGATGATACATGCACATTTACTGTACCTATGCACAGTAAGTCTGCAAAACTAATATAAGTTATCGACTTAGCCTTGTGTTCTATTTTCAATGTCTGTATTTGCAGATCATTTTAACAGTTGCAGTTATCAAAAGGAAGAAACTAGTTTATTGCTCCACTTATAAGGTGAAACTCTGCAGATTGCAACTGATTTGTAACTATAATTTGTCTGCCTATGTTCCTCTCATGATTTCAGTTTGCTATGCCTTTATTCTTCACAACTAGTTACAAGTTGTTTCATAGCATTACTGTGTGCTGTTATCTATTTGCCAAGTTTTACCCCAAAGGTATTTGCATTTCAGTTCTGAGTGAAATTCTTCCTGTACAGTAAGTGATTTGCAAGGTGGTTTGTGATACTTGGTGATAAAAGGTGCTATGTAAATTATCTTTACTACCATATGGCCTCTTCATGTTCCCAGTTCAAATCCACTGGGAGAAATCTCTCGGCAACATCAACAGAAGCACATCTGGTCCACACACAGCCTATGACAGAGTATTCTTTTGGTTTGATTAGTCCTTCTAGGGAAGTTCAAATGTATTAAGCATAAGAAGAAGAAACAAAGCTTCTCAAAAATGAAAACCACTCTACAGTGTGTTTGAGATATGCCAAAAGCTGTTCTCAATAGAGACAAGCATAACAGATTTTAAATTGGCTTGGTCAGAATGAAAATCACTTGTAAGGCCACTGCTTACAAACCATCTGGACTTTCAGGTCAGCAGTTTGCTGCAGAGATGCTCCAGACTCTGCATATTCAAGCACAACATGCTAGATTTTACCAAGTTCTCCTTTTCCCCTGTTGCTGACCACCGGAGGGCTGATACCAAAGTAAATGATTGTTGGTGCAGCTATGTTCTGAGTTGCTTTCAGATGAGGGAAACAAGTAGCCTTACCCGTGGGATATGCTGATTGTCATGCCTGCAATGCAGGCAGAGTTCCTTATACAGCTTACAGAAAAGCATGCCAGATTTCTGTCAGTGATTTTTTCCATTGCAGCCTCTTGCAATCTGAAAACATTTTCCAAATAAAAATGACAATGCCAGTGAGAATGAACTTTGACAACAGAATAATGAAATGTGTGGGAGGGAGAACTCAATCTGCAGACTTTGAAAGAAAATCTAATTCCACCTCCAGTCCTGCAAGATGTGGTATTGGACCAAGGACTTTCAGTACAAGTAGCAACAGTGTACAGTCTAATTCATGCATGGAGAGAATAATCCCTTCTGGTGCATTCAATATTAATACTTCAGGGTTTTCTCCATCTGTTGTCACGTATGCTTAAAGTATGACCTCTTTGAGGCAGGAAGTCACTCTACTGTTTCATGCATTTACTGTGCCTAGCACAGTCAGACACTGTTAGGGGGTTATAATCACTACTGTAGTACAAGTAACATTTTTTTTTTTTTTCTCTTGGAGAAGTCACAGGAATGAAAGAATAATAATATCACTCCTAGGTGTCTAAACTACTTCCTAAAAATAGATGTATTTTTTGTAACTGAATACAGGTATAAAAGTTGCCTCATTACTTTAATGAAGGTCCAAATTTTCACATAATATAACTTGTGGAAATGTGCTGACAAATGTCCCAAACAAAGCAGCAGAAGAGACTTTCTGTACTGGTAGGAAGATAAAAACAATAATTGTGGTACCTGTGGTGAAGGAAAAGGAAACTGGTCTCCCTGCCTGCTCTTGGCTCTAAGGGCACATGCCATCAGTGTGATTCCTGAAGCACGATCTCTCAAAACTGTTACCTCTGCCCAGGCAGAAACGTCCACGTCTTTGTCCTTGAGCACTAAGAAGCGGGACTGCATTTCTACAACGATGTTAAGAGAAGCATTCCTATTTGTAATCCTACTGCAGTGAAGATGGCAACTCACGCAATTATATCAGTGTGGGTCTATAGTGTTTCAGGTGAAATTTTTGTAAGTCAAACATATTAATGACTGGAAGGAATGAGGAAGAGGGTGATGGACATTCCATTGCTTCAAGTAAGCAATGGATGGTTATTGGTTTTGATGAAATTCTGTGGGCTTCTAAATATAAAATTAGAGGATTTAATGACTCTTTGTGGACCTTATGTGTTAGCCATACTAAAAATTTATCAAAGATTAAGAAGTAGGTGCATGAAAGGAAAATTTTGTCTCTATATAGCAACTTCTAGAAGAAAATTTCATCTGGGGCAGCCTTCCCCCCCTCCTGGTATGCTTCGTATTCTCAACAGTTAAACCCAAAATGTTATTTTTTTAGCTTATTAATAGGTCATAGATAAGAAATAGATTGGAGTCATGTTTTCATATTTGCTAATGACCTGCACTTTGTGAAGGGAGCAGTGAGCATTTTCCCAGCAGCGTGTGCTGGAAAAGCAGAGGACAGACATGGCCATCTTGTTTGCCGCTCAGTTGAAGTACGTTTTTGTTTGACTGATCTGAGGGGGAGAATTACATTACTCGTTAGGAGAAGCTAAAATGTGTCTTTGCATCTTTTGGGTGATGCACATCTCTCTCAAACATATTTCATAAAATATTGCCTATTGGAAGGGCTTTGTTAAAAGGGCTTTTGCAAAGAGAGGCTGCTAAGGCGGCAGTTGGGAAATGGAGTTTTTCTCCAGGAAAACATTCAATTGAATTTTTTTTTTTTAAGAATTTTTATCATCCTGAATTAAGATAAAAAGGCAACAGTTTGCAGTTTTTCTTGGGGTAAAAACTATGTTTTAGGAGAACCAGGTTGGAAATTTCAGTTCACCTTTAGCTGCTAACAGGCAATACACCTGCCTCTTGGGAATGGCTGTATTTCTCAAAATCCATTCAGTTCTCCCATGCAAGTGCTTTTTAGCTGATGGTGTATTTCTTTCATTGTAATTTTGACCAGCTTAAATAGTTAGCCAGGCATGGATGTGATTACCGATATGAGTGGAAAATTGCAATGACACATTTCACTAAGGAGAATTCAATTTCAACTTGCTTGGACTGTGAGGGATCATACAAATTTTAGTCAACTGCTAAAAAGAAGTCCCTTCTGCAAGTGGGGAAAAAATAGCACTTTTCATCAGGAAAAACAGCAAACGATTGTCATTCTTAGAGCAGTGTGAGTTTCAATTCATTGAATCCTAGAAAATGTCCTGAATTTTCTCTTTATTGGGCTTCTCCGTACTGGGTGTCTGTGGTGAGGTGCGGGCAGCGGGGGCTGCAGGGCGGTCTCTGTGAGGCGGGGCTGGGTCTGCCCTGTGCTGGCCACAGCTGGTTCCCCCCGGTTCCAGCCAGTTCCACCAGCCCCACAGCAGGGCAGAGCTGAGCCCCCCAGCCACACTAAGGAGTGCCTCTGTGAAGACATATTTAAGAAAGGGCAAAATGCCACAAAGGTGGTGAGGAGTGAGGTAAAAAGTGTGAGAAACAGCCCTGCGGCCCCTGAGGTTGGAGAAGGAGGATGAGGCGCTCCAGGCACCAGAGCCGAGACCCCTGATGTGAATGGGATGAGAGCTCCTTAACCAGGCCAGCAGGGTCCCTCACATCTCTCCAATGAAGCGATGCAAATCTTTCTAGTGTGTAAGGGTTACAAGCCAGGGCAAAAAATACCTCAGGTAGAGGAGAGCATGTATCTTTCTGAGGTATATAATAATGTGTAATTTTGCATTAACCTTTTCATGTATGTGTTTGTGTTTTAGATCTACTGAAACAAGAAAGGAGTGTGGTTGCTTAGGAGACAGAAAACATACAGGTATTAATATTTAATTTTTTAACTGGGTCATTCACTTATTGGTCGTAGTGCTTAAAGCACTTGACTCGAGTCCGAAGAGATGGAAAACCTGACCATCCCCACTAGGCATTGCAACAAAATCTCTGCAGGGAGTTTTTCCAGAGGTGCATTACGCTGCCAGTCGGTCTGCAGAGAGCAGGAGTCCAGTCACAGATGACAGTCTGCAATGAAAGAGCAAATCAGTGCCCTGTGCCAGAAGCAAGGTAGGTTCCTTAGTTACAGTTTCTGTTCACTACAGATAGCCCTCTCAGCCTCCTCTTACTCTGTTCTCTTTTTCCAAAGGCAGTGCAATTAGATACAGTTTGCTTCTTTTTATAGTGAAAACAAATATTTACAATATACTTTGTCCAGTCCAATGCGATGTCTGATGCGGCCTTACAAAATGTGAGCTCAAATGGATTTTTAGAATTTGCACAACAGGAATATGTATTTCTGTTATTTGTCTGGACAACTGGTACTCTCTTGCACGTGGACATACACACAGAAGCATATTGGTGGGTTTCTGCTGTACTTAACACTGATGGGAAATGCAGAAATCTTTTTTTGTATTTGTGACATGTACTTTGCTGCTTTCCTTTAAGCAGCTTAAAATCTTGCCTGGGAGTTCAGGTAACTGTCTGCATCCTGGGCAAAAAGAGCAGGTCCTCTAATGGTCTCACAGTGGGATGACAGGGATTGCCAAGCAGCACATCTTTCTGGAGAATATGCTCAGACACATAACAGTTTTATGGAAGCCATTTAGTGATTATATAGAAGTAATCTCTTCTATAGAATTTCTCACACTTCTTACAAGATTACTGAAGTATCTTCCTACTTTAGGTTCACTTCCCCCTTCCCCCATTATGGGTTGAGGGAAAGAGTTTCTGAGGCTATAGAAACTCTCCTAGTGTGATGTTAGTGAAAAGGAACAGTTACAAGTTTTGCAAGCAATTTGCTACGCACTACTTAGATAAGGAAGGACCATCAGCAGTCCACAGCAAAGACTAGTGAGAGCCAAGACACGTGTACAGACTAGTCCTATCTGTCAAGGGAATTGTCTGTGTTTTCTAATGCCAGAGGTTTTCTTTTATTCAGACAACTTTAAGTGCTTGATGAGTATGCAAGATGGACAGGCAGAGGACGATGCTTATATTAGACAGACCAGTTGGAAAAATTGTTTTTGGGCACAGAAAAGCGATTAAGGTCCATGTGACTTGAAAACTTGTGGTTTTTTACAGTTATATCTTTTGGTTTGATGAAAGAAGTCAGCTCTCCTCATCAGCAACCCAGAGATGTAAAGCAGCATGCCTGGGAGCTCTGTCCAAAGCCTTTGCCACCTCCCTCAGTTGTCTTCAACTCTGGGCTTTGGAGCAAAAATTTTGGAGCATCACAGCAGGTAAGAGGAGAGGTGTTACACAAAGAGGTCTTGAAACCCCCAGAGCTTACTAGGTGGGAATTTCTTCCATTCTGCAGCTTCAGCAGAACTTAACACTGAGGGTGGTCCCTGAGGGGTCCTTTCTGTGGCCTAGAGGTGGGGCAGACCTATGCCAGATGTAGCTTGCTTCAGGAAGATTGCTCTGACACACAGGCTGTTTGTGAGGAGGCAGGGTTTGGCTATCTGCCTCTTCCCTGAGCATGTCAAGAAAACTGCTTATGGGCTGGGTGGCCCAACCAAACAACTTTAAGCATGGCAGTGTTCTATAAACCAAAATATCACAAAAAAATAAGATAACTTTCTCACCTTGCAAAGCTTCCTGCTTATTTATTTACTTCCTGTGTACAAGTTAGAATATTAAAATCAGTGTTGTTATTCACCTGAGTATATCATGTTTGACACGAACAGGGATTGCAGAATCAGGTCCTCATCTGAATTATTTAGAATATAAATTTGTGTAAATCAGGGACTAAATCAATTACAGTCACTGGAGATGAACCAGAATCCTTTCTGCGTTTCAATGTGAACAGAGTGAGAGCTCTCTTTTTTAATTAGACTTTATAGCACATACTTGTACCCTCTGCAATTTAACTGAATTTAACCAAACCAAGATCTCATCAGGTTTTAATTGTGTGGTTAGAACATTATTAAAATAAGCCATCAAACAGCCCTGAAAACACAATCCGATGTACCCCAGCACCCAGGGTTCATAAAGACATATAATCCCTAAATGCCTGAGCACAAATTAGTCTGGGTTGGGTGGATAAATAGAGAAAAGGTTGTTCTGTGGTAATACACAGTCATAAGAAATTGTTCTCTAAACATTCTGGTTTTAGTCTGCAGTTGACAGTTGATCTGCAATTTACCCTTTCTTACCAGGTTTTGGATTAGTCAGGGACATTGTGTAATTCTGTGTCACGTAGCCTGGGGCATTTTCACATGCCTCTGCAGGATAGACCAGTCTGATTGCAATTTGTAAATTCACAATTTAGGCAAATTTTTAAGTAACTGCAATAAGATGTCTAATATACCTTTGCCCAAAGCTGTCACACATGGCTGGATTCTTGGTGAGTGTAAAGCAGTTAAGTTGAAGGCAGTGGAAATCATGCTGCTCTATACCAGCTGAGAATCCAGGCCGCAATGTATATAGAATCATAAAGCTTCTGCTCCAGTTTCTGACATTTTCTGGTGTATTAGTGTTTTGTTCTTACATATGCCTCTACAATTATTTCTGATTTATATGGTGAGAACAGGATTGAGCTTTTCTATAAGCTTGCATATATATATGTGTAAAAGTAACTCATGCTCTCTGCAGCAGCAGGAAACCAGGGAAAGGTGTAAGAATCCATTTTTTTTTTTTTTTTGGATGGATGATGATGCACCTGAAGAAAGAGAGGTGGACAGGGCTCCAGACTGTTCTGGTTTATCAAGAGGCCTGTGGTGGTTCTTGGAGCGTGGGGAGGTGAGTGTACTCCAATGTCACATTCTAGTCTTGGCATTTTTGTTGAGACAGTGAGCCCTTGCAAAAAATGTTGCCTCAAAGGCCCTGGTGTGTTCAGAGACTGTAGTGCTTGTGTTTTCACTGTCAAACTTTCAGTGAACTGAGTGGGGCTGAATGATTTTTCCCACCTCCACTACAGCTCTAGTGTTGCCAGGATCCAAATGTGGTGCCTGCAGCCATTAGTCTACAGCACCAGGATTTTTGAAAGCTGAAATGCCAGGTTGCCCGAGGGAATTCCCGAGTATACAGAAGAGTTTTGAACTGAAATAGGATGAAGGAATTGAGGTTGCAATACAGGTGTGTCAAAAATAATTTGAACATGGCTGAATGTGCTGGAGAGGTTAAAATTAGTGTTTATCTGTACTGGTAGTATCTTATTTTGTATCTCTTAGAGGAAATAATTCAGTGAGAGCAGAATTGCAGCAGTTAAATACATGCCAAGTGTTAACGTTTTTAAGGCCTTTGATTTTGCTGTTGTCCTTCCTACCTGGTAGATATAAAGTACCTTTTCAGCTACCAAGCTGTAATCCACAGCAGGTCTGTGCTATCATCTTTGTTGATTCTTCTAGAAATAAAAAAGGAATTTATGTAATCTATAAATAAACAAACTTTCTCTCATGGTATAGATGATGCTTTATCTTGAGCTCTTACTAAAACACCATTGAAAAATGAACACTGTATGTTTATATACATATATATTTACTATCCACTCTCATTCATTGTGACTATTAAATATCTATCTGGAATAGAAAGGATATTTATTTCAATGTTGTGAAAATTCTGCAGGTGCTTTGTTAATTTTTAGATAAATCAACATATGTCCTTTTTGTAACAATAATAGTATTTCCCTTAGAATTTCATTAAAGCCTTCGATGTGAAGTTATACACATTCTTTTTCACAAATAGCGGTACAAGTCATGCGGTGTAATTTGGGGTTCCACTGTACAAACGTGCCTTTGTGAAACGCACCGACCCGCGGCCTGTGCTCCCACCAGGGGGCAGGACGAGACAAAAATTAAGGAGCGTTAAGGGGGGAAACCCAACAGCCCGGCTTTTAATTCTCCTCCTTCAATTTCTGCAAAAGCACAATTTCTGCAGCTCTGTGGCTATCTGAGTGAAAGCAAGTCTTCAGGTTTTTTGCATGTTTTTTTTTTTTGTGTTTTTTTTTTTTTTTTTTTTGTGTGTGTGTGTGTTTGGGCTTTTTTTGTTGTTTTTTGTTTGTTTGGGTTTGGTGGGGATTTTTTTTGGGGGGGGGAGTTATGTAAACAATACTTGGCTTCTGCTTCAGTGAATATATATATATGTATTGCTGAGATACCATATGTCCTCACAAACAAAAGTCCTATGATCTATTTACAGAAGCATTTTTGGACTATATACATCTATATAATAAACCTGTATGTTTCCCATCTTGTAAAAAACAGTGGTGTTTTAAATGCCCTCTGCAGCATTTTAGCTATTATTTTTCTTTAAATACAGTTTGAAGATATCCTAGACACTACAATTCAAGACTGTAGCATTATATTGTCCTTAGTAAAAATAACGTAGCAGGAGCCTGAGGCTTATGCCATGCCGAATTACAGGAGAACTTTGACGTCTTAAGTGTTTCTTGTGTCTAGGAATAATACAGAAGGCAGCCTGCTTTTAAGATATTGCAGTGACCCACTTGTGCAATGATGGAGGGGGACCACTGACTGAAGCCTGTTTAGCCCAGCCATAAGTCAAATAGCTGTGAGGAGCAAAAACAATTGCAAAAACTAGGTTTGTTCATACAAGTGGATGTACTTATTAAGGAATCCTGTTCATAATTAATTATAGCGTAGTCTCAGGTGATTTGAGGCTGAGCAAGAAGATCGTGAAAGACTTTTTAGTAATTACAGCACAGAATTGGGTATCTGTAAAAGGAGATGAATCATCTGAGAATAGAAAAGTATCAACTAGTTTCCAGGCCACTCCAAATCCACAGCTGAGGTATGAAGCCTGTAGCTGTTACCTGTGGGTTGTTCACAGTTCACATGCATGCTACCAGAGGGACAAATCACAAGGCACCAGAAACTGTGGTGAGATTAGCTGGGTTTTCATTCGTCATAGCTTTGTATAGGAACACTCTGGCAGTGAAAAAGCGACTTGTATTTGACAGTACGCTTAGCTTTGCTGAAGGATCTTCTAGGCTTTAGGAATGTGTTTCAGCAGTTAATAGCAAAGCAAGGTCCCCCTTGCTCAAGAGAAAGAGGTTTTCTTTACAACCTGTAATTAAAGACTTTACTAACATGAGTATCTCTGGAGCTTTTTTTTTTTTTTTTTTTTTTTTTTTTTTCATTTAAACTTTATGCTTCATTATTGTGTTTGGCTTGAGAGGTGAGTGATTCAGGTAGGTCTACTATGTCAAACAGGTAGGTAGAATAAATACAAACTGATGTGGCAGGTCTGAAGGCTCAGAGGTGTAAATAACTGCATGGAGGCCTGGCATATACTGTTTCTTAACCACCACTTCTGAACTGAAGCTGTGAATCTCTGCGTGGTCCTCGGTGCTGTCAAAGCTTAAACCACCACTTTTGGGTGGTGGTGGGTTGTACTGAAGAATGAATTTACAGGAAGTGACCACAGCACAGGAGTCAAGTAGCAACTCTGTCGCAATGACACGATTGTGATCGCCTGCCAGTTCACTTCCAAAGTAGCAAGAAAATTCGAGTATGTTTCCTCTATATCCTTGAGATTTATTTATCTTTTCAAAAATCAGAATTATAGGGAAAAACTTTAAAAGTCCAGAGTCTGGAATGCTTCAGGATCTGTGTGTAAGAAATTATACTTTTGGCTTTTACACAGACATGTCATAGACTCGCAGATACCTGCAGGTTGGATGAGACCCAGGATCCAGTCCAACCTACTTCTCAGAGCAGGGTCTTCAATGAGCTCAAATTAGGTTTCTCAGGGTTTTGAAAACCTCCAAGTGTGGAGACTTCTTGGGCTACCTGGGCAACCTGTTTCACTGCTTCAGTGTCCTGTTGCTGTCAAAAACTGTTTTCCTAATATCGTCAGAACCTTCCATTTCAGTTCATGTCTGTTGTCTCTCATCCTCCTGCCAGGCATCTCCCTAAAAAGCTTTATCTTCCCAAGAACCTTGTTGCAGGTATTGAAAGGCTCTATTAAGTTGCCTTAAAACTTCTATATCAGTGCTTCCTATATTTTCACCATGACTACGACACATATAACTGTGATACCATCTTTAGTTATTTTCTATACATTTAGATGGAATCTAAAATACTCTTAAAGGTTATGGATCAGATTATGGTAACTTCCCCTTAAACAGACACAAATAGACATGATATTTTAATATAAATATACAGTGTATCTATATGTATAACATATAGGTGTGTATTAATATAATAATATATACAAATTCTATATATTTTAGACAAGATATAAGCATAATTTATATATCTATAAATTATATA
>KL260589.1:0-14471 GCA_000699545.1 Podiceps cristatus | reverse complement strand
TTTTTTTTTTAACTTTGTAACCTTTGAAACACCTTTTATTAGAGCTACAGAGTGTCAAATAGAGGGGCAGGCTCACTCTATTGGACTTGCCAGCTACACCTGTACCAATACAACCCTGGATGCAGTTGGTCCTCTTTGCTGCAAGGATGCACTGCTGATTCATGTTTGACTTGCTGTCCACAGGCCCCCGAGGTCATTTTCTGCAGGACTGCTTCTCCAACTGTCAGCCCCAGCCTGTTGCATATTCCATCCCAGAAGCAAGACTGAATTTTCTCCTGTTGGACTTCACAAGGCGTCTGTAGCCCATTTTTCCAGGTTGCTCTGAAGAGTAGTCTTTCCTTCCAGTGAAGTGAACTCTCCTCCCAGTTTGGTGTCATCCACAAATCTTCTGAGAGAAGACACCATCTCATCATCCAAGTCATTAATAAAGACATTAAACAGTCTTTATGCGAATCTTGATCCCTGAGGGATGTTGTTAGTTACCAGTCACCAGTTTTGCAGCCAGTTTCTACGCACTGCAATGTCCACTTATCCAGTCCATACATCACCAGTTTGGTGGTAAGGAGACTACGGGAGACTGTGTCAAAGGCAGTGTAAAATCAAGGTGTACAACATCCTCTGCCTTGTCCATGGCACTGGTCTCCTCACTGTGGAAAATGATGAGGAGATGTAACCTTGAGTGAAGTTCCTCTGAAGCATTGTCTAGCAAAAACAAACCTTCCAGGGACAGTACCAACTGCATGGGACTCCAGGGAAGCAGCAGTCTCACTTACAAACAGACAGGCTCCCTGTTGCGGGTGTGCTGTGTCTATTGGTGGCACGGCCCGTGTCCTCCAAGCAGCACTGGCAGAAGTATCCCTCATAAAATAGCCATTATCTATTCTTCCAGACAACCTTTTCTCCTCCACGTTTTGGAGATAAGTGCTATCTCTTCAGTGTGCTTACTTGGTGCAGCATGGTTACAGGAGGCTGACCACTGCTCTCATTTTTGGCAGTTAGTTTTTCTTCTGCAGCCTTATGTGACAAAGAAACTTGTAAATCCAGCCTCAACAGCAACTTTTTACCTTCTGTCTGAGCATGCAAAGCAAGGAGAGCTGTTGCATCTGCTTTTCTTGTCCAGTCTTCTTCTGAAGGCCTCATACATGTCCCAGTCATGACCTGCAACTGTCGTGCCAGACAGGCTAAGGGACAGGTTGTTTTATAATGAGGCAGAAAGAGGGACACATCACACACAAATCGTTCAAAAAATGCTGGCCAACTGGAAGCTGTTGCAATTTCAGCTATGTGTCAAGAACTTAGAGCTGGATTGTAGTCACAAGTTCTGAAAGGCAGAATAGTTTTTATTTAGCTGCTTTTAAGCACATAAATCCATCTGGGGTCTTTATAACTTGGTATTTTAACTCTGACAGACATCAGGAATGGGTGATTAGAAAAATAATATCTGGCAACTGTGCATTGGCATACACACAGACCCTTGAACAGTGCTGCTCCACTGGAGCCTTCTGGTTGTCTGGAGCTTGGCAGCTCCATAACACAGCACTTGCATTTGTGCTTAATTGTTTGGGTGAACTGTAGACTTTTCCTGACACATCTCTTGAAATCATTCAAGCCGGTACCTCATTTGAGAAGAGTGCACATATTTTAGAAAATGATTTTACAATGGAGAAATTCAGAGGTGTGATCTTACTAGGTGGTGTTGCATTTTGTGTGATGGCATGGTATGCCTTGACAAATGAGGTGCACTGAGTTTGCTAAACAGAAATTTTGAAATACTATCTGGGTTTCTTAATGTCCTCAGCTGATCAGCCCAGAAGAGCCACTAGTGTACATGCATGGATAAGAGCTCATTCTGCTCTGTTTTTTTCCTTGTGAAGTTCATTTAAATCTATGCAAAAGGATGTAAAAAAAGATTTAAAGATTTACCTTTTCTATTTGTTTTGTGCTTGTTGTAAGTAATCACTTGCAAGTTATGGAAAAGAGCTTGGTCTTTTGTGATCAAGTTCCAATCAGATTTCTGTATAATTGTTTAGTACTGTTTTCTGTTATATTATTTGGACTAACACAGGGCTGGTATTTCAATGTCACCTTAATAGCAATGAATATTTGTACATAATGTTTTATGTAAGTGATTTAAGCATTACTCTTCTGTCATCTCTCTGAAATATTTTTTTTTTGTTCTCCTAGAGGAGAAAAAATTCTAGCTCTTGTTTTTATCTATAGACTAAAATAAATAACTAGAATTATTCAGAAAGAAATAAATTATTAATGCCCAATGTATTGTCCCACTTTTATTTATCTTGAGGGTATGTTTACATTTTGCATGTCTCTAGATGAAATGATGGATTTTTCTTGCATTTTCTTTTTAGATGCTGTTTTCTATGAGGAAAAATTATAGAGACCATTATAAAGTGTAGCTGCTGTAGTCAAGAAGTGTGTGTTTTCTCTGGGATGAAATTAAATGTCTCCCTTATTCCCTGTAGAGGAGGGAGTGTACATAAGCCAAATGTAAGCAATTTTTGCTTCTGGGTACTGTATGGAGACTGAATCAAACGGGCTCTGAAGCTGCATTCTACTTCTCTAATAGATTTTTTTTTTTTTTTTTAATGGGTTTTTGTTTTAATACATATCTGATGAAAAAGGGACATAAAACACTCATCTGTAGAAATATTTTCTTGAAGAACTACCTTTTTTACCAGATCTGAAAGCTCAGGTTCTTACACAGATTGATACCATCATAAAATAACTGTTCTTCCATAGCAAATGTTACTACTATAAATGCAATCTACAAATGGACCTTTACAAGGTAATGATTTATATTTGCCGAAATGGATTTGATATAAAATACAGTTCAGAAAAAAAGGGATAAGAAATTTTTGAGTGATTTTTGCAAACTTCATTTCCAGAATACAGTTCAGTATATCCCGTATATACAGTTCAATGGTCTATGAGCTCAGCCCACTTCCACTGTGTTTGGTGGAAAGGTTCCCATTTACTCAGTGGGATTTGACCTATGGTAGTGCCTGATTTACTCCTGCACAGTATATGCATATAACTACAATTTCCCTTGTGCATATTAAAAAGTTCTGAAAAATAATTTTTTATAACTATTGCTGGAAAAGGACAATGATCTTTCTTCTGCTTTGAGGATCAAGTAATCTAATAATTGATATCTGAGAACTGGAGCAATAATGGAGAGAGATTGTGTGCAGTGGCTTTTCATGAAGTATCAGGCTACTTTACGCACAGGAGTAGGAGGAAGAGGCACAAAGGTTAGTTTTAATCTGTACATCCTTAAAGCACTGGAATTTTGAATCTGAACCACAAAATTAATGAAAAAGGAAAAAAAAATCTGTTTACTGGGACTAATTTTATGAGAGATTTCACTTCAAATAAAATTTTCCATACTATGCCCATAAAACATCCCCTTATTCTCCCTTGAAAGTGACTTTAAGAAAAGCTAAGCTAGCAGAAACCTTCTGGAGCATAACCATGTGCTTTGGAAACACACTTAGCTCTGCCTGTTTGCAGAGGTAAGGAAGTGGTCCTTAGTGATTTGGGTTAATTTTATTACCCTGTGATTGCTTCAGATCTGTTGGTCTTCTATTTTGCTCTGAAAATGCTAGCATGAATTTTATCTCTAACCTGTACAAGTTGAACAAGAGTAATTTTAACTAAATTATTTAAAATTCAGTGCATCAGTGTGAATCATCACAACTTGGAATATGAATGGTCTCTCCCTGAAATGTGTCTTGTCATTTCAGCATCCAGCTATTTTTCTGAAATGACTGGATTTGGGCCCTATATTTAACATCATTCTGTTTTATACCAGAATTTTTGGCTTAGCTCAAAATCCTCTATGTCAGTTACTTGGCAATCTTATTGAGACCACTGTCTCTCTTTTTTTTTTTTTTTTTTTTTTAAGTGTTAATTCATAGGTACTTGTTGTGGACAGGCTAACTCATACTTTGGTATTTTATGCACACATTGACATATGGTTAAAGATTTTGAAAACCACTTTTTCATGGCTATAAAGAATTTATCTGTTTTCTTTGTGTCTTTCTTTCCTCAAGCTATAAACTTGCATTTTAGGGAATTTTAAGGACCTACTTCATGATGTGAATCCAAAATTCAGAGGTTGCAGAATATTTATTCTTTCTTCTTCTTCTTCTTCTTCTTCTTCTTCTTTTTCTCACAGCTGCATTTTTTTTTCCAAGTAGATGATAAGGGAATTTTCTTCTTTTTTTTTTTTTTTTTTTTTTTTTTTTTTTTTTTTTCCCTAACAGCTCCTTCTTTGAGTTAAATAACCATTATTATTTAAGTACAGATTTCAGTGGGATGGACTGTCTTGGAAGGAGTTTTTCCTAAAACTTAATGAATGTGCTCAGCTTGTATCAGGAGTCACTGGTGTAGTACACAAAATTGGTACCTGAAAGCCTCTTCATCTCTCTTCCATTTGTCTTTTTTTTTTAATCAGTTTTAATACACTTTTCCAATAAAAGACTGACTGAACACTTTTATCTTTCTATTTTGAAGAAAACTTTTTCTTTATTTCTCCATCACAGTTTGTTTGGGAACAAGAAATGCTTTTTGATGAAGAAGAATCTCTTAGTTGCCTGTATTGTTTGTTCTTCCAACAGTCAGGTTTTAAAGGTCTGTCACAGGCTATCATCCTCATTGCTAGGGCAGCTCTATCTTGCTGACCTGTTCTCTGCAGAGCCAAGATCATTGTTCATGCCTGTTTTCATGCCTGTGGGGTGGCAAGAGGCTTTTCACAACTTTTTCACGACAGGTCAGCACAGGAATGTCAGAAGGTAATAAAACTTCATTAGGTACAGAAGATAATAAAAATTAGATTAAAATAGCCTGCAAGAAGCAAAAACTCATCCTGCCTTTTCTTAGCCTTTCCATAATCCTGCACATTCTAACCAGGAAAGTCTTCTTGTTTGAGGGTGCTTAGTTCCTTTAAACTGTTCTTTCTCCTTGATGCCTGTAGGTCAGAGCAAAACACCTGTCTGAGAGACAGGATCACTGAACCTGCTTTCTGTCTGGATTTATTGCCCTCTGTGTACCCTTAAATCTGTAGTCAAAGAGCTTCGGAGCCAACCCCCCAAAAGCAAAGAGTCTGGCTTGCAAGCCACTTCCATCCCCCTTCCGACCACTCTGCACAGCACCTACCTCTTGGGAGTTTTCTGACATTTAAAGGACACTTCAGCGACTGCAACCTGTGTGTGAATGCTTCAGGGTTGAAAGCCTTCATCTTCCTATTGCGTGTGTTCAGCTGCACCTGGGATGGCCTGAAGAGGTTCTCTGCCTGCTTGCAACACCAGCTGTCTTTACTCTGGAGCTCTGACCTTGAGCAGCATCACCGTGTCCCTGGGTGTGTTTTCAGGATAGAAGGAAACATGCATCCTTCTCTCCCCTTTCCTTCCCTCAGCTGCTGCAGAAAAGCGATCATGGGTCCATGAATCAGGCAGTAGCTGTGTTACTGAGACTCAGAGGGACGTGGTGTGTAATGGCAGCAGGGATGCCAAGCTATTACTTGCTGTGCACTGCCACATCAACAGTGTGCTTGTAGCATGTCTTGCAAAAAAGCCACAACTCCATGCGTTAAGGCATCTCTCTGCCACACTTTGCACTTCCAGAAGCCAGGGGAGAAGACTGAAACCTAAACTTAAAACCAACTTGAGTATTATTTGTTTAAATTATATAACACTGCTAAGCAGCTGCTATGTCAAGCACACCACCCATTCAACCAGTGTAACTTGTATTCCTGTTAAAGGTTGCTGCTGCATAGTGTCACAACACCTTAGCCCGCCTGTATGGATGTGAGGGTCTAGATGCTTCTCCCAGCAGCATGTCACCTCCACAGACAGTTACTGCTAAACAAAATGAAGCAGTGTTGCCTGGGCCAGCATAGTCCATAACTACTTCAGCCCTCTGGGGAAGTGACTGCTTTGCTGGTGAAACCTTGAGTCTCATCAGGAAGGTGGCAAGTTTCCATCTCTTCCTCATAAACATGGGGAAAGAAGAGATGTAAATTCACTGTGGGAGGGAGCATGTCAGCCAGACCTGATACAAGGACAGGAACAACGTGTTGAAATTTTAGAGGGAAAATCTGAAACCAGCAAAAAAGTAGATGAGACTGTTTGCCATCATTATGTAAGTGCACCTATGGCCAGGTGATTGGCATGCACAAGCAATACGAAGCAATTGGCTTGCAGAAGGCTTTGCCTATAGGTAAAAAAACCCCAACAAACCCAACAAAATCGAACAACACCCTCAAAATCTGAGCAATTAATAGAATAATCATACAGTTTTTCTTAAAGTTTCTTCCAACTGACTGCAAGGAAGAGGGACTTGAGGGTACTGGTCGATGAAAAGCTGGACCTGAGCTGGCAATGTGCCCTGGCAGCCCAGAAGGCCAACCGTACCCTGGGCTGCATCAAGAGAAGTGTGGCCAGCAGGTCGAGGGAGGGGATTCTGACCCTCTGCTCTGCTCTGGTGAGACCTCACCTGCAGCGCTGCCTCCTGCTCAGGGGCCTGGACATGGAGCTGTTGGAGCGGGTCCAGAGCAGGGCCATGAAGATGACCGGAGGGCTGGAGCACCTCTCCTATGAAGCCAGGCTGAGAGAGTTGGGCTTGTTCAGCCTGGAGAAGAGAAGGCTGCGGGGAGACCTGATTGCGGCCTTTCAGTACTTAAAGGGAATCTATAAGAGAGATAGGGAAAAATTGTAGCAGGGCCTGCTGGACAAGGGGTAAAGGGTTTAAACTAAAGGAAGGTAGATTCAGACTAGATATAAGGGAGAAATTTTTTACAATGAGGATGGTGAAGCACTGGCACAGGTTGCCCAGAGAGGTGGTAGAAGCCCCATCCCTGGAAACATTAAAGGTCAGGCTGGATGGGGCTCTGAGCAACCTGATCTAGTTGACGATGTCCCTGCTCATTACAGGGGAGTTGGACTAGATGATCTTTAATGGTCCCTTCCAACCCAAATTATTCTCAATTCTGTAGTCAGTGGCACAAAGTCCAGCTAAAAGCCAGTCACCAGAGCAGTACCCTAGGGTGGACACTGGGACCAGTGCTGGTCTACCTCTCCATTAATGCCTTAGATGGCCTTGGATGAGGGTCAGAGGGCATCACCAACAAGCTGCAAACTATCCAGAACGCGGAGAGTGGCTGCTACACTGGAGAGCTGTGCTGCCATTCAGAGGGAGCCCAACTGCATGCAGCCCTCAGAAACCTGCTCTAGTTGACCATGCTTTGAGGAGGGGGTTTGGATTAGGCGGTCTGCAGAGGTGCCTCTCACCTGCAGCCATGCAGAGGCTCTGCTTGTCTGTGAGAGTTTGCTGTATTTTTAACAGGTTTTGACAGGTATTTGCTTTTTACTAATGCTTGTGTGTTCCTGTGTCCATGCACTCAGGGTTTCGCTGGCAGTCTCAAGTTCAGAGCAATAGGCATGAGGCAGCTCAGGTTGAGCATGAGAGTGGATGTGTAGGAGAAAATTACATTGTCATGGCTATTTTTCCTGTTTACTAGTATGTGTCAGACTTGTCCTCCTGTTAATATTGACAATGATTAACTTTTACTGTATTTATTTCATACAATATTGCTCTTGTGAACTGCCAAACGTTCTGCCTTACAGAGTTTCTTTCTTTCTACTACAAAATTTTCTTCTTTGAAATTCCAGCAGCTAAAAAGCATTAGGGCTGCCACAGTCTTAGAAGACTGCAGGATAACATGTCTTCATTAGCATAACAGAACATGTGTCCTTGCAGAAATGGACACAATGTGCATTGTGTCCACTGCAATGGAAAATGTGTTTCCATTGCATTTTTTTTTTTTTTTTTTTCTTCTTCCCCCTGGAGACCTCATTTGCCATATAAGTCATAAAGCAGGGGTCCAGGATATCCACATGAAATGGCCAGTTTGCTTCACAGGTGTGTCTCTGCCTTCTTAGATCCCTGCAACCTTATGTCGGGGTGATTGTAGGGTTAATTTAGGCTGATCCTTTTCAGATGGATTGTCAGACCATGCTTATCATGCATTTGTGAAGTTATCTAATATGATTTTAAAAAAGGAAAAAGAAAAGGAAAGTGGTAAAGTGAATGACAAGTGGTTCATGTGATTCATCACAGTTGGGTGGTCAGTTGATTTAAAAAAAAAACAAACTAAATCATACTAGGTATAAGCTCAGTCTCACTTTTTACTACAGAGAGGGGAAGCCACACGTAAACAGGTGACTTTGGCTGCCCCACATATTGAAAAATGTTATCTTTCCTTTCTGCCTTATTTGCTACCACAGAATCTGCATTACAAAGGAGATGGAGAGAAGTGGCTACTCTGTGGTATCTGGTGGGGCATGGGCTATCTTCTCCTGCCTGTATTCTTCAGTGTCTAATGAGGATCAAGCTTATATTCTATTTTCCCTCTTTAGTGAGGTACTGAGAGGATCATTCTTTTCTGTCTGTCTGATATTTCTGAAATGTTTTGAAAATTATAATTTTTGCCATCTTTTGCCAGCTGTCAAGTGTTGTTGAAATTGAGTGCAAAATTTTTTTTCAGGTGCAGAAGGAGGATGTCAGGAGACAAGGAAAATGTAGTCCTGTATACTGGATTTTAAGATGTCCTTAGATACACAGCTGGGTTTAAAAACAGAAGAAGTTCATTACATTTGCTAGTCTCTCAGGATCTGACAGTCTTTTAAGAGTTACTTTGGACAATGATTTCATTATAAGGAATTGGGGGAAGTATCTTTTATTCAATAAATGTAAGGGATTTTTCTTGTTTTGGGTTTATTTTGTGTTGTCTTGTTAGTTTTTTTGGTTAGTGAAAAAATAGAAAAGGAATAGATGATTGGTCTGAGTTTAGCCTTAGCAAATCACAAAGCTACTTTACGTATTAAAAACCCAGCTGTCCTCAAAACAGGTTTGCGCTGTTAAGTAGCAGCTTCAACACTTTCCCATGGTTTAAAGGCCAGGTTGAATATCTTGGCAGTGAGATACTTAGTACTGCCTTTTGCAGAATGTCATAATTAAATCGAAGCTTACCACAATGAGGATACGTGACTTGATACTAGAAAATGGAACTTATCTGGGTGACCTTCAGGTTTGCAAATCTAAGGCATTCTCTTTCTATAGGTAATAGAGGTTTGCAGGCAATTGATGCAACATACAGGTCTTAATTTATTGATGTTTAATACTACCAATATGTGAGATGTGTCCCAGATGTAGTGGCAGGAAATGTGAAAGGTTATTGCTTGTTAGCTTTTTGTAGGGCACTTGTTCTTAACTAAACATTTTCATCTGTGGCCCTGCCTGTGGCAGGGGGGTTGGAACTCTATGATCCTTGGGGTCCCTTCCAACCCAGACCAGTCTATGATTCTATGATTCCAATACTTGCTCTCCTTTCAATTTCTTGCTGGATGGTACAGCCTTTGCATAAGCCAAACCCAAAGGATACAGTTCTAAGAGCCAACAGAATGCATCTGTGTCCATTTAGGTGTTGGCAAAACCAGATAGACCACGCAATAGATCAGGCAGCATTCCTGGAGTTACTGAGCAGTCATGCAGAAACTCTTTTCTCATGGGACCAATAATCTGCAGGATGTATTCTCCTTGTTATCCCAAAAGGAATATTGTCAACCTGAATTCTTGAAACACACTAATTTAAACTGTGCAAGTTGCTGACTATTCAAAGTTGGGTAAAATGTGCTTTATGTAAAAAAAAAAATGTCCCTTTATTCCTGTTCATGAGGCCATGAGGAGGAGAGGTCTGATCCTCTCTGTGCTATTATGAGGCAGACTGCTGGACTATCATGGACCTATAACCACTAATGTGGGCCTCCCACCACGGTTAGTATGCACTGGTGGACAGTGCCTTGCTCTTCTGAATGCTCTCACATAAAGTAAATTAGTAAAACTCCCTTGGCTGAAGAACTACAGTGGAACTAAATAGGTCTGGCTTTCATTCCTGGCTTTGCTGTTGATTGTCTATAAGATCTTGGATGGAGTTTCATTTCTTTTATAAGGAGATGGAAGCAAGATAAGAGTTCTTTCTCCTGTTTATTTAGACTGGAACTTCAGGGCAGAGGCTGATTCTCAGTGTTTTCTGCAAGACAGAAAATAGAAAGACCTCCCTATCCACGAATTCAGGAAGGATGTGGTTTTGCACTGTGGAGGAAGCAGTGGCTTCTCACTGCTCACTGGATGTGTGTGCTCACCTGCTTGCTATGGAGGGGTCTGCAGCCACACTGGGTAGTGTCAGAGCCCCATGAGGGCGTAGATCTCATTCTTGACAACAGCTGATCTCAGTCTTGACAGCAGCTCTGCACAAGAGAAGTGTTAAAGGTAGCCTTAGCTGAGATGTGAACTAAAATGGTTGTCTTGTTACCAGATTAGTCATAAGTGTGTCATAGGGGGGCAGTCTGGCAGAACTTTGTTGTACTTATTTGCAGAAGAAAGTGGAAAAGCATGTTCAACAAAAGGAACAGAAGCCAAGCCAAATCCCCAATGACCTATTCTTCTTCCTGCTAAGTGGTTACATGTGTTTTATTGCTGAGCATCCAGCTAAAACTTACAGGGAAATTTTGGTGGGGTGTGCTGGGACTGCTGACTCAGTGCAGCTCTTGCAGCCTATTCAACACAAACATCTGGTACAGCTCTGATTTACACTTGTTTGAAGAGAGAAAAGCAGGTGCATCTATTGCTGCAGTGGGAAGCTGTCAAAAGAAGGGACCTTCTCCCACACCACCACTCATCAGGGTGACTCTGCTGTGGCTTGAGAGCCATCACTTCTGTGTCTGTTATACTTCAGAAGCCTCATACTCTACCTCAGCACATAAATGTTAGGCATTCATCAATAAACTGACAATGAAAAAGCATTGTTTCCTACTTACACAGGACAATTTATATCACTAATATGCTGGTTTTGGCTGGGATAGAGTTAGTTTTCTTCATAGTAATGGGTAAGGGGCTATGTTTTGGATTTGTGCTGAAAACAGTGCTCATAATACAGGCATGTTTTTGTTATTGCTGAGCAGTGCTTCCACAGAGTCAAGGCCTTTTCTGCTTCTCACCCAACCCCACCGGCGAGGAGGCTGTAGGGGCACAAGAAGTTGGGAGGGGACACAGATGGGACAGCTGACCCCAACTGGCCAAAGGGATATTCCATACTGCATAACGTCATGCTCAGCATAGGGGAAAGAAGAAGGAAGGGAGAGACATTCAACGTGATGGCATTTGTCTTCCCAAGTAACCATTACATGTGATGGAGCCCTGCTTTCCTGGAGATGGCTGAACACCTGCCTGCTGATGGGAAGTAGTGAATGAATACCTTGTTTTGCTTTGCTTGTACGTGTGGCTTTTGCTTTACCTATTGTATGTCTTTATCTCAACCCATGAGTTTTCTCACTTTTACCCTTCTGATTCTCTCCCCCATCTGACCTGGAGGGAGTGAGTGAGTGGCTGTGAGTGGCTTAGTTGCCTCCTGGGTTTAAAACACGACAACTAATGAAGGATTTGTCTGTTCAGCGTAAGTACTGTGCTTTCAGCTGGTGAAGTGAATTTAAACTGATTTAGATCCGGTGTATTGATTTAGCTGAATGGAAAAAGATCTTACAACGAAAAGATCTTACAATGAAATCCATCCAGGAGCTAAGTGACCAGTATAAATTGTTGAAGCATTCTTCTACAAAAGAAGTCTGACCCAATGGATCCACTTAATAGCAGTATTAAGTACTGATCACTTTGCCATGCTAACCTGCCACAATCCAGGGAGATGAGAAAGAGACATGAGGCGAGTTTGGTCCTCTGGTGTTGGCACTGAAGAAGGTTGAAGGCCAGCTCTGCAATGGGTGTAAGCATGCATGAGCACCAGTCGAACTGTCCCGGTTTTTAGCTTCTTGGGTGTTGTTGTAGCCATCCATGAGAAGCACCAGGATATATTCCCTTTTCCAGCATTCTAGCACAAGTTTGAAGTGTAGTAACTGTTTGCATTGTAAAGCTAAACTCAATGAAGTAGGTAGTTGGGCTTAAAGGCTGCAGTCCACTAATATGTGTCTCCATGATTAGGCGGTCATAGTTTCTTTGAAATCACTGGAGTTAACACTGGCATGAAGTTGGAATAAGTCCCAAATGCAGCTCTAATCCTCTGTCATCAGTCAGCAATGGGCTCTTGTGGTGAAGCAGGTCAATGGCATCCTGCGCCAAATTAGGAAGTGTTGCCAGCAGATGGAGGGAGGTGATCCACTCTGCTCAGCACTGGAGAGATGTATCAACAGTGCTAGCTCCAACTCTGGGCTCCTTAGTACAAGAGAGACATGGAGAGACTCCAGCAAATGGCCACAAAGAGGATGGAGAAGTTAGAGCATAAGAGGAGAGGCTGAGACAGCTGGAACTGCCTGCAGAAGAGGGGGAATCTCATCACTGTGTGTGAATACCTGCTGGGAGGGAATAAAGAAGATGGAGCCAAAATCTTTCAGGGGTGCCCAATGAAAGGACATGTGTCAATGGGCACAAATTTTTCTTTGTTTGGTGGGGATTTGTCATTGTTGGATTTTTTTTTTTTTTTTTTTTTTTTTACTGTTACCGTGCTTGAACCCTGGCACAGGAAGATCAGAGAGGTTGTGGATTCTCCATCTATGGACATACTCAAAATCTGTCTGGATGCTATACTGAGCAACTTGCTGTAGGTAACCCTACACTGAGCATGGGGTTTGGACTAGGTATCTCCAGAGGTCTCTTCCAACCTCAACCATTCTGGGATTCTGTCACTGAAGAAAGTCCCAATGTTACAGCCAGCTGCACAATAGGTACAGAACTGCCATGATCTTTAACTCATCTTAATTGTGTGCAGATCCAGTTCATGTCCTGCCTAAACTTCGCTTGTCAATCTCTCATTCTTCTGAACATTGTTCATACTAATAGAGATAATAAGGAAGTGCTGTGGCAGATTCTATTAGGGCACAAAGGATTGTCTAAAGTGTAAGTCACCCCAAGAATTAAGGAAACATTTGGGCACAAGGGTTAACAATGCCCCTGAATGTTACTCAGTGACTGTCAGAGCAAAGGAGACTAGCTAGCAAACAGAAAGTGCTCCCAGTCAAATGCAAGGTGGGATCCACAAGTAAAACCATGATTCAGTTTTGCATATCATTTTGCTATAAAAGGCCCTGTGTGTTAAATTCCATGTAGTTTTCATGGTTTTTTTGCAGTTACATCTACTGGGATCAACCCCGCAGCTTGTACTTCATTAACAAAACTTGAAGCGATGGTTGAGCTGAACAGAACCTGGATCAATCTTCTATAGACCCTTCAGCTCTGCAGGACCAGGAATGAGCAAGAAACATGATTAACATTGTGACTAAATTCAGTTTTCACAGGTTTGCTTTCCCAATAAGATGGCATTTCTGTTCTCCAAAAGGCAAATATGGACAGAATAAATTTGGTGAAAAACCGAATCCCAGATCCAGCCTGTGACGTGTGTAGTGCAAGACAGCCTGAAGTATCCAGCTAGACACTATCACCCCAGAGAGTCTGGCAAGGCTGCTTTGTGGTTTGGGAATACAAGCTTACCTGAACCCTAGGGCAGTGTTTGGCAAAGGCCTTGCAGAGAGCTTTCAAAGCCTTCCTGAGTGGAACAAAAGTACTCCATGCTATTCTAATATTTTAGATATTAGAGAACTTCTGAGAAACCCCAGTGTGAGGGGGCAGCAAGGCTTTAGTAAAGCAGTTTCTTTAAAACACTATACATGCAAAAATAGTTCCATTGCAACATACTAGCTATGTTTAAAGGAAAAAAAAAATCTGAATGTTTTGTGGCAATGGCAAAGAGTGCTTGGGATGGACTTGCAGTATTATAATGTTGTGGGAAAACATTTTGACTGCTGGAACCCATCAGGTCTGTACCCAGCCAGTGTTCCTCTGTGTTTGCAGGTGCTTGCTGTATTCCTGTTTGTCTCTTGACTGCTATTTTCTGGTTTCAGGTGCATCCTCTCTCTCGGAACACTGAATGTGCTTTGGAACACAGCTATTATTTTAAATCACCTACTCTCACCCACAATGAACAAACAGTCTGTAAAAGCAAGGGTGACTTTTTTTGTTCATGTATGTGATGAAGTCTCTTACCTGGAAATTGACCTTGTCACCCATTGTTCTTCTCAGCTTTCAGCTCAGCAACCACAATTTCTGTCAATTACCAGGCAATATAACTTATGACTGTGGCTTAATTAGGGAATGAAGAAACAGAACTTTCTTCCTGAATTCAAGAATATGACTCCAGTTTTCAAAAGGCTTTCGTGTATGTCTTGCTCCAGGGTGTAGTCTTTCACCCTGACTTCCATCCCACAATTGCATGGGGAGTGAACAAATATTTTATCCTATTTGGTTTTGAATTTCAAACTTAATTTCATTGCCCTGAGAGAAGCAGGATGACATGCTGCTGACATTTCCCCATTTTTAACATGCCTCCCCCC